>JAIUZE010068551.1:0-127812 GCA_022085475.1 Heliosperma pusillum | reverse complement strand
GGAATACCGATTCGGTTGTAATTTTATTTGCAATCTCGTATCGCCGTTTGTAATAATTTAATTTCATTTTTAGATCAAATGTATAATAGGAATTTTATTTGTATATTTTTGTAATTAATTATTATAAAGACGGAGATTCCCGAAGTCGGTGTTCCAAAAGACGGTGCCATGAAGAGGCAAGGGGCCAAGGAGTTGGTTTCCGATTTTGTAATCTACTAGTTAATTAGATTAGCTAGGTGGCCATGCTAGGATTAATTATTGGCTTGCTTTATGTTTTTCCGCACATGCCAAAATCGCCAACATGCAATTTTATTTCTCGATTGTTAATTCAAAGTTATTCAAAATTCACCGACTTAGTTGACTTATAGGGAATTAATAACAAAATTGACAAGACCTCTCACATAACTTAAAAAATTGAGATTTAGCCTTACCAATTAAAAGCACCTATGAACCCCGTGTTCATTAGGGCCAAAATTGGATTGGACTCAACGAGATAAGCGTTATCTTGGGACTAGGAGATGGATTTAGTTGAAATCCGTCAACCAAGAGTTCTAAATGTAGAATTAGTCAAGTATTGACTTACCATTTTTAGATAAAGGTAGCATACGATGACTATTTTTGTCTAAAGATGGGTCTTGTAATGACTTATATAATTTCGTGAGGGGTCATTATATGAGTGACTTGTTTAAAAATTGTTTTACAAGTAAATTATATTTAAGCAATGAATGTTTATTTTTCGTTGAGATTTATTTTATACGCGCAAATGACAAATGTTTTATCCTTCTATGAACTTGTAAATCTGTTCATTCGTGGAAAGGGTTTCCATTATTTTATACGGTAGTATTTTGATTGCGATCTCCGTTTAAACCACCGTAGCTAAAGACAAAATGAATTTTATCTTTTGATCCTCATATTCACCATTGCAAATGTCTCTTATTGAGAGTAAATGAATAAGTCACACTTAGTCAAAAACGTTTTGTTTTTTAGTGACGTCTTCTCATAACAATGGTACATCAATCTTTTCGCTCCAACGAAAATATTTTTATTTCTGGTATGTCGTCATAATGCTCCTTATCGAGGCTTACCTCAAAAGAGGCCAAATCAGTTGGGATGACTTGGTTAATCGATTTATTTGAAATCGTAAATAACCAAATACCGTAGTCATTTTATGAAAGGTTTTTCCTTTTTGAAGGTAAAACCATGAATGAAATGAAGAGTTATCTTCATTATAATTCTAATCTACTTGTCTAGGTAGAGATTCATAAAAGTGAGTGGGAGCTCTAAGAGGGATGTTTATATTCTTAATTGTTAAGAATAAAACGAGGTTCAAGAGTAGGTTGCTACGATGTTGACACAAGGCAAGGGAAAAAGGCAAGACTATTTTGAATAGTAAAGTCAAAACCCAAGTAAGGTGTCAAACCCAACTTTTGATGATTCTATTTTACAGTGTAAGACACTAGAAAAGAATTTGCCCCAAGTTTTCTAAAGAGTTAGAAATTGGGTGTACTATTTTCACTCATAATATATATATGATCGACATTTATTTTGCTAAAATGCAAGTTTTGGGTATTAGATACCCATTATGGTTTTCATCAATGTATTCAATGCATATAATAATGATTCGTGCGACGACTAACCATGATTAAATGTCGACCTACAAGGGAAATATAACTATTTTAGTTTTATTTCTATAGAGACATATAAAAGTTATAATGTGATCAATCTAGTTTTGGATTTAGAGGTATATTTTAAAAAACGTTATTATGTACATGACCTCTAAATAAAGAATATAGTATCCACTTTTGTGTACGACACAAGTGTTTCACTTTTGTGAATGGAACAAGCGTTGTATCTATTTATGCCTATACTTGGGCAATGGTTATCCCATACCAATCAAAGGTAATTATATTCTTGACCTAAACTAGAAATTACTTGTCATATAGATTGAAAAAGGCTCAAAATTGGTGACCCATGTCTAATCTTAATTCTGGATTGTGTAGCACATCTAAAACATTTGATTTTGAATCTTATGGTGTGTGCAAATCTTGTATTCAAGGCAAGATGATTCGTGCCCTTTTGTTGAAAAGGAAATCGAACTAGTAAGTTATTGGCCCCATTACATAAGAATACGTGTGGTCCAATAACAAACACAACCAGAGATGGTAATGATTACTTCACTTTATTTACCGACGATTTAAGTAGATATTATGTTTGATTCTACTTAATGAGGTGCTAAGAGAAATATTTGAAAAGTTCAAAGAGCTTCAATGTGAAGTAGTTAACCACTAAGAGTATTAGATCAAGGACTTACGACTAAATCGTAACTATAAATATCTAAGTATTGACTTTGATTTTCACCAAAAGTATTGTGAAATAGTTTCATGAGTTAACTTCTCTAACACGCATTATGAGATAAGGCGTTGTTAAATAGAGAAACGGAACCTTATACAATATAGTTTTGTCTTTGTCAAGTCAAAATGAGCCATTTGACTAACCTTGGGATCTTAATATTTTTGTCTGCTATTTCTTTTCCCACCATATTAAAACACATTTAAAACAGTTTGATTTCATTCCATATACGATATGGGTGGGTAGCGTACCTAATTTGTAAGTTATCCGAATGAAACGAGTGCTCAATAATCCTACATTGACCACGAGAACAAAGCGTTTGTGACTCGTGATGCTGTCTTTCAATAAAAAAATACGATTATTTCTTGATAAGACAGAGTGGGAGAAAATGTTTCAAGAGCCACAAACTGAGCATATGGTCCGGAAAAAGTTTTCCTCATTGCTTGTTCAGTAGTTGTTTCTTCGGAACATAAGAGGTCAGGTGGAATTTTATCACTTCTTTATAGTGATGAATTCTAATCTGTGACTTATAAAAGACTGTTTCTAGTCCTAACTTCTTGCTATGGCTTAGAGTCATGTGATTCGTAATGGACTCCATGCATGATGGTAATGTATGTGACCTGGTAAATTTTAATTGAAGAAGTAAGACCTCTTCAATGTAAATTGGTTTTTAAGATCGAAATTTGCATGGAAGAACATTAAAATGTTTTCAAAGATAAATGGGTAGGCAAAAAGTTTTCCACCAACCTTAATTCTTCGATCCATTCGAATATACTTAGCGAGCATACCATAAGAGTATGATGTCAATTGGATCTCAAGAACCACCTTCTTGAATACAATTCTAGAAGAGGTAGAATATTTTATATCCATCTGTGTGTTCGTAGATTCTAATTATCCTAAGTTAATTTTGCAAGCTTAAGAGGATGTCTTAAGTAAGCACTAAAGAGTTGGAATTAGTGTGTTAATCATGTCATAAAATATTTCTCGCTATCTCGAGGAATTATATTTATACATGAAGTTTAGTGGGAGTAATATGGTTTTCATCAGTCTTATATTTGGAGACATATTGATCATTTTAGATGTTGGAAGATTTTGGAGAAGTAGAATACATCTTTTAGATATCTGGATTTATGGAGACAAATCTAAAAGGATATTAGCATTGAGTCAAAATTCTTATATTGATAAGATCTTTGACTACTTCAAGGAAGTTGAACACATAATAATTGATTCCTTTTGCTTCCGCTGCGGGATCAATTATATACGTTGTGATGTATACTCAATCCGACATTTTGCATGCTTTGAGTATGACGAATCATTTGCAATCAAATCCAAGTGAGAGTCACTTGATAGCCATAAAGGACATCCTTAAGTACTTGCGAAGGACTAAAGATATGTTCCATATGTTTGGAGTTTATAGTGAGTTGTGTGTAAGAGTTTACACAAACTTCAGTTTCCAAACTGATGAAAGTGATTTGAAATCACGAACTGACTGTGTTTTATAGAAGATTTATCTGTTGGAAGAGTTCCAAGCAGAAAAGATTATTGGAAAGGTTCCAAGTAGGAGTGACATTTTCAAATATAAATGTCATGTATCCACTGGAAGTGTTCCAGGCAGTTTATCATTGCGGATTTCACAACGGAAATGGAGTACATTGCGTCATATGATGATGCATATGAAAGTAGCTTGGATTCGACAGTATTGGAGGGACTAGAAATAGTTCCTATAGCTGTATATCCTATCCCATTATACTGCTAAAACAGTGAGAGCTACCTTTAGGCCAAGAGTCCTAAGTCTAGATTCTAATATAGACATGTACTGAGAAAGTTTTATGTAATATGAGATTACGTAGACAAAGAGAAATAGCAATCAGAACGGTGGGAAAGATGCAAGTATTGCTAATCCATTAGCCATGCCTTTTGCAGGCTGAACATGATAGTCATGTCGTTTCAATGGGATTGAAATATGTACGTGAATTGCTAGAGATTATGAGATATGAAATTATTGATAACGTATCAATTTTTCCACATATTAGATAATCGCATTCATTGTTAGAATTTCTTTAAAAACTCCTTATTTAGTTTGACTAAATTTAAATACTTTGTTTATCAGAATTGGTTAAAAGGAAAGTTGAACCTAATTCAAGTGAACATGATGAACTAAGTGTTTTGTCCCTAGTCACTCATTTGAGGTGACGTCTCGAAGTGACTATATTGTAAGTCGATCGATGGTTGGTTCAGCACCATGGGGTCATGGAGATGACTGGTCGTTTACATAGGCAGACTGTGGAGACACTCTGTCGGGCAGTGACCATAATAGAGTCCCTTATCAAAATTGTTGAAGCCTGGTCGTGGCGGAGATTTCTATTTTATTCCTATGAGTCGATTCTTTAGACTGGCGACCATTTACCTGAGTCGGTGTAGTTTCCGATTGACTTTGGTTTTTGTCCTAGGTCGTGCCGTGAAAAAAGGCCGATGGATATCTTCTGGGTCATGGTGATCTGCATCATACAGTGTAAGATGGGTCAACATGAATTGTCCACCCACATTGGGTATTAACATCTTCTGGCCACTCGAAGAGTAGTAACTGGATATGCGTGGCCACGCTTGGAAGAGATCTCTGGTAGATTTTCCGATCAGACAGTTACTCTCCCAGATCGAGAAAACCACTCTATTTATAATTTCAATTGCAAGTACAACCTGTAAGACACCTTGCAATGAGTGGGAGGATGTGACACAAAAGAGACAAGAGAATCGGTAGCACAAAACTTGTCGAGACAAGTGGGAGATATTGTTGGAGTAGGAATCCTCCACAATAGTGTTGCTACATGCACAACTTGTATCGGACAAGTGGGAGATTGTTGGAGTAAGTGTCCTCCACAATAGTGCATTTATATAATAAATCTCATTTGGAATATACGTGGCATGATTAGTATATTTTGATACTCCACGTCAGTTGATTAACGTAAATCGGTAACGCTTGGCTGACTAGAGTTTGACGTTATTGTCGTATGATGGCGGTAATCAACTGATCCCTTTAGGTCACACCTATAGGATGAGACCCAAATAGAATACTAATTATTTGTATACGATACAGTTTAATTAGTGCATTACATATATTTGATATGTACGTTTAGTTACGAGAGTTATTTATTGGAAATTGAGTTGGAACTCATTCCACTTAAGTTTATTAGTCAATTATACGATAACTGACTGAATAAATTTTACGTCTTATTTTAATACGATTAAATAAGATTTAATTTAATGATTAATCGTTAATTCATTAAATTAGTTGAGGTTATGCATATATTTTGAGGTAGAGGTAATTAGTTAATTATATTTACAAAGAGTTGTAAAATAAATTAACTGGACATTGTGGTACCCATTATATATTGATATAATGGTTAAATATCACTTAAAAGTTGAGTGTATATTGATTATTAATTTGAGTCATATAATTGTTATATGATCAAATTAACACTTAATTATACAAGATATTTAAGCATATGATTAATAAGTATTTGTGGGACAAATATCAAAAATCAAAATGGTCCATAATGGACATATGTGCACCGGTTTGTACATGTGCAAAGGGCATGATTATTGTTCTATTTTATGTTCACAATTCACTTGGTGATTGTGACATTACATGACAACTCTAATCATCATTACCTTACTTACACTCCACATATTTGCATGAGAATAAATTTTCAAAATTAGAGGCCACATGGGGCTTATATGTGCCGACCAAAGAGCCTTCAAAAGAGCAATTGTTGTTCATTTTTGGTTTACTTCATTTTGGTGTTTTATCATTACATCTCTCTAAAACCTCTACTCTCTTTACAACTCTCATACACTCTAATATTATCTACATATTACTAGTGTACTAATATACCAATATTAGTAGCATTATGTCTTCACTTATTATCTAGTTAACAATAAGTTAAGATCATTTGGGTTGATTCTTGGGTGCAGCAAGAAGGAAACCTTCGACTTTGGAGTTTGTTTTATGGAGGATCATCCACTAATTTCATGCTCAAGAGCAATAAGAAGGAGTTCTTATTGTGCCCATATTGAACCGAAAATTCCCAATGTAAGGATATTCTCGTCTTATGTTTTCTTTTATGCTTTTATATTTGCATGCATGATAACTAGATCCTAAATCATTAAGTTAATGTAATTTAATGAACTAATTAGAGGAGTCTAATTAGAGGTCTAGGACTTTCAAGATGACCATTAAGGAGTTCATTAACAGACCTTGTGACTTCCATCACAGTTCTGGCAAGGCCCTGAATTGTGGTTTCAAGTCCTGCAATTCTCTCTTCACTCATGGTTATTTTTTGTGTTTTTGAATGTAGTTAGGTAAATGACTCACAAACCAAAGCTATGATAACCAATTTGCACTGAAACTATTTAGAAAATAATGCAAGGAACAACTATGAACTGAAAACACACATTGAGCTTGTAAAATTGACTTAATGCTGAACTTAGAACAGATAGGACCTCAACCAAAGCACACAGCCAATGATTAAGGGTTGAGACTTGATCCCAGCACACAGCAAAGGACCTAGACTCACTTCCCAGCACACAACAAAGGAAGATTACTCCATCACACAGCCAAGAGCTTAAACAGAAAACAATGTTTCAGTTTTAAAATGTTCTTCAAATTCTGAGTTGTATTTCATTAGGTAAAGGCCTTATATAGGCAACAAGGTTACATCTCTGTCGTTCATTACATCTAGGGCCACAAAGGCTTAAAAATAAGACAGACTAACAGCTACCAGTGTTGCAGAATACTTGTTGGACCAATTTCATAGTTTTGATAATGACATGTGTTTACGTAATAATATGTTTTACTCGATATATCATATGCGTGTAATTATGTGCTTTAGTCTTATTATAGCTAGAAACAATTATGAGAAGAAAGATCAAAGTTAGACATAACTTTGATAAAGTCTGTGAGACAAAGTTATAACAACTTCAGGAATAACTTTGGAAGTAAACTTGGAAGTTATAGCTAACCAGGCATAACTTTAAAGAAAATCGCTTCAAACAAGATCTACATCAAACTACACAAGTCTCGAGATGGAGGGTCTTTGTGATCAAGATGAAGAGATGATCCGTATAATGAAGATCTTTGTGAAGATTAGATAGTATAGGTCGTCATTCGGTAACTATTCCATTCGAGAGATTTTATGTTCAAAAGTTATAGCTTTAGTCTATGACTTTGGATGATAAAATATTGATGCATGATTTTGGAAATAAAATGGTTTGAAATGTTTTCAAAAGTGAAAGAGTATTTTTATATTTATAAAAAGTTTTATTAGAGAATATATTTATGAGATTCTATTGGTTAGTAATACAACTTATGGGTTGTCATGCTACCTAGGGTTTCTAATATATTATATCTTAATTTGTTGTTAACCTAATTAGCCCACCTAGTGTTTGAGCCACCTAGGGTTTCGTGTAAACCAAGGGATTGTGCCACCTAGGGATGCGTGCCTCCTAGGGTTTCGTGAGCTAGGTGAATCCGGCCTCCTTAGGCTTGTTTCTCTAGTTTACCTAATCTAGAATTCTACTATATCTTTACAACAACATTTTGAGATATTAAGATAAATATATTTCTATAAGATAAACCAAATAATATTTTGAGATAAAGATATTTCTAAAAGATAAGAAAATATTATTTTATGATAAGATAAGTATCTTTATTAAATATTATACTAGGGTTTTAGATCTACTATGATTCTACTACTATAAATACTCATTCACATGAAAATTGCAAAACACACGAAATACACTACATTCACACGGCTATTTATTTTACTAGTAATGATTTTCCAAAATCGTTTTAAAGCAAACCTTTGAGCAAATATTTATTATTTTTAGAGTTAGTTTTTAAAAGAGTTGTGCATCAATTATTATCAATCGCTTGAGTGAAATACGTTATTGGATAATAGTACATCATTATAAGCTTACAATTCTTTAACGGGAATTTGTGTTAGTTATATTGTACTTTCTTATTAGCGTAAGATAGTATAGAGTATTTAGCGATACTCACCTTGAGTTATAATCATAGTGTTGATTATACGAGTGGGTTGGTAATTTTTGTAATCCGTAGAAAGGTACTAAAAATTATTAATCTAGAATAGTGGACGTAGGTTTCAACGTGTGAAACTGAACCACTTCAAAAATCGTGTGCCTCTCTCTTATCTCTTTACTTTTCGTTATTTCGTTATTCGCGCTTACTTTGATTAATTAATTAGTTTATTTTAATTCATAAGATCAAATAATTAATTATATATCATATAAATCGAAAAAGTGGGGCTAGTTTTTAATACTCAATTCACCCCCCCCCCCTCTTTCGTATTCGATCAATAGACTCCACAATTGGTATCAGAGCCTCGTGCTCTTGATTGCCTTACAGCAAGGAGTCTGATCCATTTATCCTTTTATTTTTATTTATTTTCCGCTGCATTTAATTTTATTTTAATGGATTCCAAACATCTGAAGTGTCCCTTATTCGATGGGAAGAACTACAGTTTATGGAAAATATGATGACCCATTTCATAAAGGGTAACGATTGGGAGTGTTGGCTAATCATTAAGAATGGTCCTAATAAGATCATGCTTGGAACGGCTACTGGCACTTCCATCGAAAAGAAAGAAGATGACTATGTTGAGGCAGATTATAAGAAAGCTGAGAAAAATTCAAAGTCTATTAGTCTGTTGCAAAACGGCATGACCCATACTGAATTTGATCGTTTCTCATCTAGTTCTACTGCCAAGGAAATATGGGATGGTCTTGAGTTAGCTTATGAGGGGACAACTGTTGTAAAAAAGCAACGTATTGCACTACTCATGCGAAAATACGAACTGTTCTCCATGGAACAAAATGAATCGCTTGACAGCATGTCTACTCGCTTCTCCAGTATCATTAATGAATTGAAAAATCTTGGAAAAACTTTTGACTCCGAGGAAATTGCCATGAAGATCCTTAGAAGTCTATCTAAACGATGGAGACCTAAGATGACGGTAATTGAGGAATGTAAAGACCTATCTGACTTATCTTATCAAGAGCTACATGGAACCCTAATGGCTCATGAGATTACTCTTGATGAAGATGCGGCAAATGATAGTAATAGCAAGAAGGTGGCTTTACAGGCCGAATCTAGTGAAAGACAAGATTCGGATCTTGAAGATGAAACAGTGTTATTCGCTAGACGTTTTAAGAAAAAGTTCTTTAATAAACCACAAGGGAAAACGTTTAACAATAACACCAACAAATCTTACAAGAAGCCAATTGAGTCAAAAGGGTCTCTTTCAAGTCGCGGTTGCTTCAAATGTGGGGATAATGATCACATGATCAAAGATTGCCCCACATGGAAAAAAAATCAAAGACAAAAATCAACGAGACAAAACCAAGAAGGAATTCAAGCAAGTGATGATGGCTTATTGCTAGGGAGATCTCGACAGAGAGGACGACGAGTCAGAGGAAGAGGAAGTCGCCAACTTGTGTCTAAGCAATGTCGGTCTTGACCTAATTTCTGACAGTGACAATGAAAGCGAATCCGAGATGTGTCTTGTTGGCAACTCAGATTCAGAACCAGATTCAGAAGATGACGAAGAGGTTAGTCATCTTGAACTTAAAAAGCAAGTTAAGAATTTATCTAAGAAGTCTTTAATTAAGTATTTTGAAGAAGCCTTAGATCATTGTCATGAACATAGTCTTGAATTAAAAGATCTTAAAGAACAAATTCTTGACATTGCTGAGGAAAATCAACTTCTCAAGGCCAAAGCTAAAAAGCTTAAGTCTAAAGTTATGGCAACTTCAGCTATAACTTCAGACAAGACAAATGTTGAGAAAGAAGCTCTTGAGTCTAAAGTTATAGCTAATGAAGCTATAATCTGAGATTTAAAGCTCAACATTAAGCATCTTCAAGCCAAAGTTATAGCTAATGAAGCTATAACTTTAGAATTGAAGAAAGTCAATGAGCTTTTACAATCTCAAGCTAAGGCCAAGGAAGTTGTTATTCTTGATCATGAGAAAGTAAACTCTTTTCTTTCTCAGCAATTGAAAGATTTGTAGGCTGAATTCTCCCAAGCCAAAAGTCAACATAATGAGGAGAAACTTATCTTGAACAAACGTTTCAATGATTTTCGTGAAAATTTCAAAAAGAACAATCCCTCCAAAGACTCGAATGTAGACCATTCGTCGTGTGAAAAAGAAATTCAGTCTTTGAAGGAATTGCTCCTACATGGACGAAAAGTTCATGATAAGTGGGAAGGAAGTCAGAAGGTCTTAGACTTCCTTACCGAACAGTCAAACAATAACATGAAGATGGGTCTTGGTCATGAATGCTATAGTCGTAGAGACCACAATAAGTGGTAATCCACTTCTTCTGACCGTGATTTCAGAAGAAGAAAATATGTCAATCTTTCAGAATATCTGATTTGCAATTATTGTGGTCACAACAGTCATGTTAAAGATAATTGTGTTAAATATGTTAATGACAACAAAAATCAAACTGATTTTGTGAAAGAACATGACGTGTCTAGTGAGTCCGAATCTGAACCTCAACGTGATGAGGTTAGAAATAATGAGTTTAGATGGTTTTATGACATGGCTTTCGATTACACATCTGTACCTTCAAAATCTAAACCTAATGTGAATCAGAAGCAGTCGTTTAAACCTAATGTGCGTCGCAACAATAATAAACCTAGCAAACCCTATCCTAAGAAGAAATGAATTGTCAAACAGGTATGGGTTAGGAAGGATCAAATATATAGAGTCACTAACAACAAAGGACCCAACTTAGCGTGGGTACCTAAAAGCTGTATTTGATTCTCTTGCAGATAATAGTGAAAGAAAACAATCTATGGTATCTCGATAGTGGATGTTCGAGACACATGACTGGAAACAAGAATCTTTTTCTTTCACTAGAGTCCTTCAACGGTGGCAAGGTCACCTTTGGAGACAACAGGAAGGGCAACATAATCGGTGTAGGTAAGATTGGTATATCTTCTTCACATGCTATCAATAACGTATATCTGGTAGATGGCCTTAAACATAACTTGCTAAGTATCTCTCAACTATGTGACAAAGGTAACAAAGTCGTTTTTCATTCAAATATTTGTCGTATCATAGTTGAAGGAACTAGCAATGTTATCCTAGAAGGTCTACGTAAACGGAACGTGTATATGATTGATTTAAACAAAGTCACTACAAGTTTCTTTACGTGCATGAAAGTCACAGTGGATGATTCATGCCTGTGGCACAAGAGGTTTGCACACATCAGTCCAACGATTTTAAAGAAACTCAAGTCTTGGGATTTAGTTGAGGGTTTACCCTCAATCAAATTCGAACAAGAAAAGATGTGTGACTCATGCGCCCGTTGTAAACAAGTTAGATCTTCATTCAAACCGAAAAGAGTAGTAAGTACAGATCGTCCACTTGATTTGGTACACATGGATCTATGTGGACCTATGAAAGTTAGAAGCCGCGGTGGATCAAGGTACGTATTCGTCCTAGTCGACGACTACTCCAGGTATGTATGGCCTATCTTTCTATTTACTAAAGATGAAACTTTCGATGAGTTTGTAGTACTAATGAAGCTTGCCCAAAACAAGTATGATAAAAAGTTAGTTTCCATTCGTACGGATCATGGGCACCCAATTTGATAATCAAGCTTTTATAGAATATTGTAGGGAGAATGGTGTAGGACATAACTTTTCTGCACCACGAACCCCACAACAAAATGGTGTTCGTGGAACGTATGAATAGAACATTAGAGGACATGGCCCGCACTATGCTTTTGTGTAGTGGCCTTCCTAAGAGCTTTTGGGCAGAAGCCATAAGTACTGCATGCTATGTGCACAATAGAGCTATGATTAGACCTTCTCAAAAAGACTCCCTACGAACTTTGAAGAGGGAGAAAACCCAATATAGCTCACCTTCGTTGCTTCGGGAGTAAATGTTTTGTCCATAATGGAAAAAGTATTTGATCAAATTTGATCACGAAGTGACGAAGCTTTTGTTTGTTGGTATTTCTAATCAATAGAAAGCTTTAAAAGTTTTTAACAAAAGACTTTGTGATCGAAGAAAGTGTTCATGTTTTTAAATTTGATGAAGATAGTGTACTTGAACAAGTTGAACAGAATGAAGAAGAAGACATGAATGATCCAGACTTTCGCCTTTCCAGAGATGACGTGCCAATTAATAATGAAGAAGTTATTGAAGGAATCAATGATGAACTTGAAAAATCCGCAAATGACCTTGAACAGAGAACTGAGACAATTGTTGATGATACGAATGTCTCTTCTCAAAACAAGGAAAAGAAAACTGAAGTTATAACTAATGATGCTATAACTTTGAACCAGAACCAGATGGTTAACTGAAAGTTGACCACTTCAGCTATAACCCCAGAGTCCAACTCAGGGGGAACCAATCTTTTATTCTGAATCATTTGAGGAAATAAAAGTTCATCAGATATGATGATGCCTAGGACTCTATGAAATGGAAATATAAGAGTTCTCATCCTATGGACAGTATCCTAGGAAGTTTGACTAAAGGAGTTCAAACTAGGCGAACATTAAATAACTTCTGTTCATTCTACTCATTTCTGTCTACCATAGAGCCTACCAACATCAAGGAAGCTCTTGCAGAATCCGACTGGATTGTGGCTATGCAAGAGGAGCTTCAACAGTTCGAACGCAATAAAGTATGGCACCTTGTGCCACGACCTTCTAATCGAACTGTGAGTGGTACTCGATGGGTATTCAGAAATAAACTGGATGATTCAGGAGTTATAGTTCGTAACAAGGCTCGATTGGTCGTTAAAGGTTATAATCAACAGAAGTGATTGATTATATGAGACATTTGCTCCAGTAGTAAGACATGAAGCTATTCGCTTGCTCATCCCTTCCGCAGCTCATAAGGAATGAACTTATTCCAAATGGACGTTTAGACTGCATTTCTTAACGGTTATTTGGAAGAAGAGGTTTTTGTTGAACAACCTCCTGGATTTTTGAATAGCAAGTTGCAAAACCATGTTTTTAAACTCGATAAAGCTTTATATGGTTTGAAACAAGCGCCTAGGGCTTGGTACGACAGATTGTCAAAATTTTTATTACAAAACAATTTTAAAGGAGGATCTGTCGACAAAACCCTATTTCTAAAATCCGAGGGTTCTGATTTACTTGTTGCTCAAATTTATGTAGACGATATTATTTTTGGTTCTACTAACAATAAATTGTGCAAGTACTTTTCAGATCTTATGACCTCTGAATTTGAAATGAGTATGATGGGAGAATTGAAATTCTTCCTAGGATTGCAGATACAACAAACCAAAGAAGGGCTAAAGATTCCACCAACAAATATGTTCAATGAGCTATCAAGAAAATTGGTATGGAAAAAAACGCTCATCCAAATGGATACCCTATGGTAACGACAAAAAATTGACCTTGTACTAATGGTAAGTCCATAGAATGATACGACATATCGAGGTGATTGGTTCTTTATATTATATTTAACTTCAAGTAGGCCTAACATTATGTTCAGCGTATGTGTCTGTGCTAGATTTCAATCATGGCCTAAGGAATCACATATGATTGCAGTTAAACGTATCTTGCGATATTTAATTGGTACATCTAATTTATATTTGTGGTATCCACTTGAGTGTAATTTCGATCTAGTAGGATATTCAGATGCAGATTATGCAGGATGTTCCCTAGATAGAAAAAGTACCTCTGGATTTGCTACGTTTGTTGGACCTTGCATAATTACTTGGGGCTCAAAGAAGCCAAATTCGGTTGCGTTGTCTACTGCAGAAGCCGAATATATCGTTGTAGGACTGGTATGTTCTCAACTACTTTTGTTAAAGCAAAAACTATGTGATTATGGTGTTAATGTTGGTTGTATGCCTGTTTTCTGTGATAATACGAGTGCTATTGTTATTTCTAAGAACCCAGCTCAGCATTCTCGTACTAAGCATATAGACATTCGACATCATTTTTTGCGTGACCATGTAGAAAAGGGCAACATTAAACTCGAATTTTGTAGTACTGATGTTCAATGGGCTGACATTTTAACAAAGGCGTTAGCGAGAAGACGTTTTGAGATTTTGCGGTTGGAAATTGGTTTAATCGGTAGCAATGAAATTCATCTTATTTATTTTGTGAACCTGCGTGACTGGCTAGATTAAGACGAGATTATATGACTGTGTCCGCATATTTCATTGCTAGTATATTTGTGCTTAATATAATATATTTTACGTGAGTATCTTGCATATTTAGTGTCTTATGGAAATTGAATTATGAACCACATATTTGCCAAAAACCTAACTTATTTACTTTCCAAAATTGAGCCAAATTCTACCCATGTATCCTATACCAGCCGAAATTCTCAAACAATATAACCTTTCCATATCTTTTTATTTACCAAATTCTATCCTTACCATATCCCAACAAAAATTACCACCCAAGATTCTTTTTCCTACCCAAATTCAAATTAAAAAAAAAAAAAAAAGAAAAAAGGAAAAGACATCAATTGGGACGGCCCACCCATGTGCACAAGTACAAAAGCAAAACCTACCCTTACACAATCATAATTATCCTCTTACACCTATTAGTTTTACCACTTTAATACTCAACCAATTTTTACTACCCTATTCATCAACCTCACGGCTCCCACACACAAACACCCAAACCTTCAACCTTCATCAATGGCTTCCACTAGATCAAAACTCGCCAAAAATCCAAACCCAAAAACTCCCAAGCCAAGTATGCCTAAAAATACCTCTTCTCCTCCTACACAACCATCACCCAACCAAAACCAAACCGAGTCGGGTGCGGGTCTTGAGGGTACGAAAAGAAGACGGTTAAATAAAGGAAAAGGTAGAGTCCAAGAAGAACCTTCGAACGAAACAACTGACACGGTACCCGAGGCATGTACACGGGTCACCCTCCGTGATTTTTCGCCTCAAGAAACATCTTCGGGAATTGATAAACTCCGTCTTACAAAAGACGAAAGAAAACTTGTGAACCGGGTTGCTCAATATGGAATACACGGTTGTCGGTCTTATCCTAAGGCTTGGTGTGACAAGTATAGTGTGACACCCTCAAATTTGCGGAAAGAAAAAAAATAATTTAAATAAATAAAAGATGAGATTACGTTTCTAATAGGTTCACTTTAGTGAAAATCGGTAAATTTTAAAACCGGAACCTACTACTAAATATATTCGTCATAACAAAGGTGTCTTAAATAAAAAGGTTCATAAACAAAAGGAAATAATATTATACAAAAGAAATATCCAAAACGGGAGACATGTTTCCCGTATAAATACAGAAATAAAAGAGTGTATAATAATATACAATCCTAAGAACCGAATATAGGTCCAAGGTAAATACTTCGCTCGCTAGCTCGTCAATGTACCCAAAGTATGCATCACAAACCTGCCAACCGCAGTAAATATAAACACGGAAGCCACAGTCAGTGGGGAGTAACTCCGAGTTCTCCCAGCCACGAAATGTCGAGTTTAATTAAACATGAATAACATAAAAGCAATGTATATGGAAATACAAAACTTAACATATAAGATATGCTTTTCATGTTATGAAACAAAAAACTAACATATAACCTAGCATATGAAAGCTATCATGTGAAACCGATAATAAACTATAACACGAGGTAGGGAAGCTGGTATGCTAGCTCAGAGGTTCCTCTCAGAAACATGGCCGTGATACACTCAAACCCTAATCAACACGTAATCATGGGAATCAGTTAACAATCGGTAATCCAAACTCTATCAATCTTAGCCGGCTTGCATCTCACCTTCTAAAACTCATAGAATCATACAAACATGAAAGACCAATACGTCTACAAACAGGCATAAGTTCATAGTACCGTCAATAGTCGACTTCTGTAACTCGAGGCTATACCACAAGGTAGGAAAACATCCTAGTCCTAGACTGATCAGACCTAGCGACAACAGCTATTCCATTCCCCGTCTCATGACAAAACAGTACAAGGGAATCTCTACTAGGCGACCCCCTAGACAGAGTTGGCTAGTACTTAAGCTGGCTCCATTCCAAAAGTGGAACTCTTAGGCAGCCATGCTCCGACTTGGAGATAAGCCCCCCAGGCCGGAACACAAAAGCTATCAAGCAGTGAACTATATACTCGTTAAAGATAGTAAGGCCTATCTATGACATGGTCCAAGATACTCATTTAGAATTAGAATGGTCAAGACGTCATATACTCATAATTCTCTATGGGTACTTAGTCAACACGACATATATCATACAATCAAACCGTCACGGAAACAAATTCCTATCATGTGACTAATTGCATATAAATCATAATCAAATATCATATCGCCTCCTATCTACTAAGGCTAATTCATTAATTAAATACAACCTTACTTGAAGACAAATCCCCGAACCGAGTCCCGCGACGGGTCATCAGTCAAAACGGGGCTGACTAGATCTTAGTTTGACCAAACCCGTTTGGTCAAACCGGCTAGAAACAGAGTCTTTACCAATTAGACTTGAACATAAAAATCATCATATTCATTACATGTTTATTTTATTAAAACCTCTAACATGTGAAATATTAAATCTTACGAAAACCCGCATGACTTAAAGGATATCAAATTAAACTATAATCTCGTATTATAATTTCTAACATGTGAGGAATTATAATATTATGAAAAATACTTTTAATTAAATAATTTACTTATTAAAATTTCCCACTGGCTAAATATTACAAAACACGATAAATTAACACTAAACTCAAAAACCGTCACAAGACTAAAAAGGTGACTCATGGGCTGTGACACCCTCAAATTTGCGGAAAGAAAAAAAATAATTTAAATACATAACGAAGGGTGTCATAAATAAAAGGGTTCATTTACAAAAGAAAATTTATATTATACATAAAAATTATACAAGGACGGGAGACATATCTCCCGTATAAATACGGAAATGAAAGAGTGTATAATAATATACAATCTAAGAACCGAATATAGGTCCAAGGTAATACTTCGCTCGCTAGCTCGTCAATGTACCCAATGTATGCATTAACCACCTGTTCGACCGCATTAAATATAAACACGGAAGCCACAGTCAGTGGGGAGTAACTCCGAGTTCTCCCAGCCACGAAATGTCGAGTTTACTGAAACATGAAAAACATAAAAGCAATGTATATATAAAATACAAAACCTTAACACATATGATATGCTTTTCATGTTATGAAACAGTTAACTAACATATAACCTATCATATGAAAGCTATCATGTGAATTCGGTAATAAAAAATAACCCGAGGTAGGGAAGCTGGTATGCTGGCTCAGCGGTTACCATGTAACATGGCCCTGATACACTCAAACCCTAATCAACACGTAATCATGTGAATCAGTTAACAATCGGTAATCCAAACTCGATCAATCCTAGCCGGCTTGCATCTCACCTTCTAGAACTCATAGAATCATACAAACATGAAAGACCAATACTTCTACAAACAGGCATAAGTTCTTAGCACAGTCAATAGAAGACTTCTGTAACTCGAGGCTATACCACAAGGTAGGAAAACATCCTAGTCCTAGACTGATCAGACCTAGAGACAACAGCTAACCCATTCCCTGTCTCATGACCAAAAGTACATGAGAATCTCTACTATGCGACCCCCTAAGCAGAGTTGGCTAGTACTTAAGCTGGCTCCATTCCCAAAGTGGAAGCAATTAGGCAGCCATGCCCGACTTGGATATAAACCCACCAAGCCGGGACACAAAAGCTATCAACAAGTGAACATATACTCGTTAAAGACAGTAAGGCCTATCAATGTCATGGTCCAAGCTACTCATTTAGAATTAGAATGGTCAAGACGCCATATATTCATAATTCTCTATGGGTACTTAGTCAACACGACACCAACCATATAATCAAACAGTCACGGGAAAACATCCTATCATGTGACTAATTGCAAATAAATAATATTCAAATATCATATCGCCTCATATCTACTAAGGCTAATTCAATAATTAAATAAAACCTTACTTGAAGACAAATCCCCGACCCGAGTCCCGCGACGGGTCATCAGTCAAAACGGGGCTGACTAGATCTTAGTTTGACCAAACCCGTTTGATCAAACCGGCTAGAAACAGAGTCTTTATCACATAGACTTAAACATAAAATCAACATATTCATTACATGTTATTTAATAAAACTTCTAACATGTGAATTATTATATAATACCAAAACCCCGTTTGACTAAAAGGATATTAAATTAAACTACGATCTCGTCTTATAATTTCTAACATGTGAGAAATAATAATTTTATGAAAAACCTTTTTAATTAAATATTTTACTTATTAATATTTCCCACTTGCTAAATATTACAAAACACGATAAAAATGACGATAACTCAAAAACCGTCCCAAGTCCCAAAGTGGGACCCACGGGCTGAGTTGGGCCGGACCCCACATGGGCCTGGATGGGCCCACGGGCCTGTTTTGGCTAAAATGGCTGATTTTTCTACTTTTACTAAAACCGCTTTCTTAATATTTCCCGCATGCTTTAACATATTTAAAACCCGTAAAAAACAACAATTAAACAATCAAACATTGACACAACCCAAAGACCAAAACCCGGACCCACCATGGACCAGCCAAGACCGGTCTGAACCGGCCTGGACCGGCTGGTCTGGTCCGGTTTGGCCCCTCCTCCACGGTTCACACAACCAAAGCAACAACCCCAATTTCCAATTAATTCTAACATGGTTTTAATTACTAACATCCATTTTTAAACATCCAATTTAACCATCCAACATGCAACAATCATCATCATGAAGAAATCATAAAAATATAACAAGGACACCACCATATTCATAAATTCCTACAACATAATAAAATCAACCACTTATCATGTTACTAACTAAAATCATAAAACCATAATCATATGATCAAAAACTAAAGATGAACCAAAAACTAAAGTAAACCAAAGCTATGTAACATTTATCCGTCGAGTAACTCGGAATCGTTACTTTAGCTAGCTAAAATCAAGTAGCAGCAAAATAATAAGAACTAAGAACTAAGAAACCCGTCTTCTAGTCTTCTCCTAAGCTATACGAGTCACCAAACTCGTCTTCAAAATCTTCCCCTATAAGAAATGACAAGAAAAACATTATTAGAACTTAAAATATGATTTTCCATAATTAAAGTGTTGAAAACGATTTTGTCGGAATTGGAAATAAAACGTACTTGAAGATGGGAAGCGAAGAGGAGGTCCTAGAAATATAAGTTAGGACGGATTTAATTAAGAAATGAAGGTTTTATGAAGGTTTTGCTCAAGAACGATGAAGAACGGATGAATAACGCGAAGAACGCTCAAGAACGATTAAAGAAAGTGATATTTTGATCTTAATTTGATTTGTTGAAAAATGAAAAGTTGTTTGTGAGTAAAGAGCCGTGAGTTTATAGAGCAAAATAGTGAGTTGGGTTTGAAATTGTTGTTATGGAATTGACCCGGTATAATAATTATATTACCGTAATTAATTAGATATTAAGTTAATTGAATTAAATATCAAGAGATTATGTTATTATAATGAAAAGAAATAAAATATCAAGGCTAAGAGAGGAAGAAAAACCGTGTGGTATGGGTGATATCGGGTCAGTTTTGTAAACGATTTGCGTAATTTTCGTTAACTGATCGATAAAGTAAATAAATATCTAGATATTATTATTAGTTTATTCAAAACAAATAAAATATCTAGTTGTGAGTGGAAAACGATGACATAAACGTGTGACTCATGCCAAAGTCGAGTTTCGATTTTGTTGCGCGCATTACGATGCGTCGGGAATAGTTAAATGACGTTCGATTAAAAAAACCGTAAAAGTTATTCTTTAAATTCCGAATAAATTCAAAATAATTATATTAAATTATGATAAATCCTAATAAATCTTAATAAAAATAAATCAAAAATATAATTTTTTTAAATAAAATTTCGGTCTTCAAAATCGCAAGACGAGTCGGGAAAAGTCAACGAAAGTCAAAGTCGACTTAAAAGTCGAGAAAAGTCCAAAAATGACTTAAAAGTCAAGAAAAGTTTATGACGACTTAAAAATCAATAAAAAGTCAATGACGACTTTAAAAAGTCAAGAAAAAGTCAAAGACGGTTTAAAAGTCAAGAAAAGTCAAAGATGACCAAAAACGGTCTTTTCATGAAATCTCTCAAAAATTCCAAATACGAACGCGGAATTTCAAAATACGACTCGGAACAAAAATTTCTATATTAAAAACTTAAGTTCTACTGAAAAGTATCCATAAGCTATTGCTTAAGCAAATTGGGTACTTTTCGGGTTGTTACAGTGTGATTTCCTTGCAATTTTTATTTAAGTTACATCTTGTGTTTGGGTTAGTAAATATGATTTCGACCTAACTTGTTCAACAAGAAAGGGATTAACTTGTAATTGGTTATTAATTGTATTCACTATGCCTAATTAGTAATTACCTCTATTGAATCTCTCATGCTTCATCTTATTGTCATTTACTCAATTTATGTGTTCGACTTGATTAATTACTTGGTAAGTTGGGTCAATAAATAAGTGTTATTTCCGTGTTATTGACTTTTATTAAAGAGGCTTAGGGGGTTTTCCTAAAATAGAGTAATTTGGATATTAGAAGGTTGATTTTTGTCAATGATCGATCAAACAGAAGACAATCGGTTGGACTGGGTTAAGTCGTTCCTAAACTTGATAAATTTCCTACCAATTTTCATATTTACTTTACTCGATCACTTGTTTTATACTCTTATTTGAATTTATTCTCGTCACTTCAATTCAAAAGCCCCCTTTTATTGCTTTATTGTTATTTCAATTGCAATCATTCTAAGTACACTATTTCAGACCATTAGCAATCCGCCTTCTCTTGGTTTGACCCTTCCTTATAGTTATACTTTTGTTCATTAACTAGCATTAACTAAGGACATAAATATTTAATTTGATAATTTTAAATAGCGACTTTAGAACTCGTCACTAAGCTTCATTCATTTCGACTTAACTCAGCTCTATCTAGTTTACTTCAACTACATTCAATTTCACTCAACTCGATCTAGTTGGTTTAGCTAAGCTTGCTTGTAACACCCCTAAATTTTGTACCATTCTTTTATTTAACATCAGTTGTTAACAATGCAATGTCACACTAAAAATTCAGAGGCGTTAACCCGCATGCAAGTCAGAACTCAAACGTAGGTGATATTCACAACCAACAGTAAAATATTTAAGAGTAAAATTATCTTATTACGTGAAAGTTTTAACTACCAAAACAAAAATCTTGCGAATCTAATTAAAATAATTGAGATCGAGTAAACAAACTAAATCATCCCGTACTTTAAAATTTTGTTTGTACTACTAAAATATTCGTAAATCATCCTAAAATTTAAGAAGTGTGATTTTCGCGTTATTCCAGCCCCCATCGAGGTATATCTTCTCAAGCACAAAATAATTGATAATCGAGCTAGTGATCCTTGTTTACGAACACGTACATTGGTCGAGTTGTCAGCTTCGGCTCTATTTGAAGAAACTCGATCTCCCACATGTGAATGTAATCCCACATTGATAAAAGAGGATAGAGTTTATCGTCTTATAAGGCAATGAACTACTCCCTCTATTGCCAATTGGTTTTGGAGTGGAACCCCCGTGGGTTTATAAAGTGGACTCTTTCTCCTCAGTACGGGTTGAACCCATGCCCGATTATGAAATTTAACACTATTCATCACGTATGCATTTGAATCATCGCAACATAAAATATACCTACATCGTTATATGCACACGTTATCTCTATATTTTTGTTTCTAATTTTTAGATAGCAAACCGGTGCATTTTTGCACGGGTATAAATTTGTTTCTAATTTTTAGATAGCAAATCGGTGCATTTTTGCACGGGTATAAAACTAGTCGAACGAGGTAGTTCTAGTGTAGAGTGTATCTCATTTTGTGATTTTGTTCCTTAAGATGCGGCTTCTTACAATTGCGTGGAGGTGCCTCTTATCTTTTCAAAAGTCACCGTTTGACAAGTTAAATGAATTTGATCAGATAAATTAACTCCAGTTTGGTCCAAGTCAAGTCATTTTAATTCGAGTCAATTAATTATATACTCCCATTCATGTACGGAGTATTATTTATTTACTTTGTTTTTTGGTGTAAAATTGAGTGCCTTGTGGTTGCACTAGTAGCACAACACCCAAAGTTGGCCGTGACTATTTTTTACGGGCCGGTGAATCTAATTTGACCGAGGTTATTGTGTGGTTACCTGAAATCTCAGTTGTTTTAATTTATCACAAATTTACTTTGGATCGTTTGGAACTTTGGGCCACTTCAAACTAATTTATCTAAGGTACAAAGAAAAAAAAAACGTAAACTATTTTGAATCAAACATACAAAAAAAGAAAAGTATAAACTATTGATCGGGACAGAATAATTAATTTATAAACCACGTATTTCAGTAACCATTTTATTTTAAAAGTAAAAATTGATTTAACACAATATTTTGTCAAGTTATTTTAAAGTAAGAAGACTTACCGAACTACGGAAGTCTAAACCATATTTTGTCCAATGAGAATTGTTACCCACATACCATTGTCTCTTTTCTACTTTCTCCTCACAATCAGTTAAAATATCATATATTTTGTCCCATCCACTTATCATCCTACCTTGCACGATATATATTAGTCTAACTGATTATGAGAAAGTAAAGGGAGAAGTGGACGATAAGATTGAAAGAATAAGGTAGATGACAAATTCTCATTTCAAACGGGTTATATGTGATCATTTTATGTTCAGATGTAAACATTAACATCTGATCGTCTTAACGCTTAAGACAGAAATGGCCTTTAAATGAGACTTACTGAAAGTAGATAACAGTATAACACGTCTTCCCTTCTCCGGGTCTGGTCTTGTGCCTTAAGGAGTACTTCATAGTTTTTGACAACAATGTCTTCTACCTTCTTGGCTCGTCATTTTTGTAACACTTTAGAGTACATGTCAATGTCTAAAAGTATATGCTGATTCCATATAGAATATCTTCCTATCGTTGTCGATATGAATTTAAAATTAACGTTCTAAATTCTAAATTCTAATAATAAAAATTGGAAAAAAAATTCCTATAAATCAAGACTACTAAGTAGGTCGATCTCGTACTCATGCACTACAATTACAAAATAGCATAAACCAACCGATTAAACTGACTAATCAAATTGACTTCGATCGAAATCAAACTGAAACCAAATCTAAAGTCAAACTAATCCAGTATAACCCGATTTATTTCAAAACTGAACCGATTGACCCGTTTACCAGCTCCAGCCGGAAATTTGGATAACAATAATTCTCTCCTAATTAAGGTGCTCCACTAGTGAGATATTTTGTAAGTTACCCACTTACAAGTAATATACCACATTCATTGATACATCTTTCACAAGAGTCAATTCAATTTGCATGCTAATGAAATCCACGTTATTATGGAATCAAATCATACATAACAAAGATTACGATACCTAAAGAAACCGTACACGTTCCTTACTTTGTTACGTCAGTTCAACTTAGACTGATTACAACTATTAACTTTTAAAATTTAAGGTCTTATTTATTTTGGGCCTATTTTATGATAAGGACATGACCTAAAATTATTGGTAACAATACTAATTTATGATAGAAAAGTAGGTTAAAATAAAGCACAAGTATTCCTCCACGTGATATTGGTACAAAACATGGTCTCCACCACGTGGGTTTACATAAAATTAGTCTATACACCCACGTGAAGGTTTGTGGTCAACCCATGACCCATAGTATATATAATCCTTCAACCATGGAATTTTAAAGGTAGGTTCCAAATATATTTCACTATGTCGTGTCTTACGTTTGTTCACTAGGACAATATCTTATAACTTGTGTCGTTCGTTTAAAAGATTAGTTGTCAAATTAAAGGAGGTTTGGATAATGTACGAATAATATAATAATAATAATCGGTGTATATCTGTATGTAGGCCGAGTGATCCTATATTTCATTTATCCCGGTCAGTTGTTGTCATTTTATTTGGATCATTTGTGGTTCCACTTAATAGATGACATGTGGACAATAATTCAATTGCGTGATCAAATTACTCATAAAAAACCTTCAAAATAGAGAAAGGAGAACAATTGATTGAGACACCAAAAAAAGGAATATGACAACTAACAATAGACCGGGACGGAGGGAGTAACAAGATAGATCCACCATTCTCATAATAAATAAACTTCTCTTATGGATGAGATTTATTAATCAATTCTCGCTTAAAAATAAGATCAACGTCTTTATTTTAAACACCCATTGGATCGAGGTCTTAACGGATTTTCGACCCAAATACCCCATTAACTTGAAGTCTAGGCGGACTTTATTTATCATAGTATGAAGAAACCCGATTTCCCACATGTGAGTGTAATCCCACATTGATAAAAGAGGGGAGAGTTTACCACCTTATAAGGCAAGGGGCTACTCCCTCTATCGCCAATTGGTTTTAGAGTGAATCCCCTTGGGTTTATAAAGTGGACTCTCTATCCTCAGTACGGGTTGGACCCAGGCCCGATTATGAAATTTAACATAGTCAACTTCAGCACAATCTCTTCGAATGTTACAAATTCTTTCAAAAATGCACCAAACTTTTTATATTTCAGTATGGCGTGTCTTACGTTTGTTCACTAGAAGTCTAGAACACTATCTGGTAAGTTGTGTCGTTCGTTTTAAAGATTAGTTCTCAAATTAAAGGCGGTTTGGATAACGTTGGAACATTATATTTTGTAGCTTGATCTTATAACAACCCAATCCACTAATGTTATAATATGCTTCTTTTAAAGATGATCGAGATGTCCACTTCTAAGCTCAGACGCTCAGTTTGTCCTTCCTTAAACCTCAAAGTACGAGTTTTTGTTATTAATAGAAGGGGTAAATTACTTGTTATCATAAGTCCTTCATTTTTTGATGTAGGACAAGTTCCTCGCAATCTTTTGGGGTGCTGGAAATCTTCTAAAAAATACTCCTAACTATCGAGGGTTTGCGTGAAATCCTTGAAATAAGTTGGGGTAAATTTTAATTAATTGATAGATAATTACTAGGTTAATTATCTGGATAATGAGTTATTTGATTATAGGGTTTATATATATATAAGGGTATTATGATTACTGAAATAATCTTTTTTCTCCGTTAATCATTACTCAGATCAGGGAGTGGATGCGATGGTGTATTACCCTTCAGAAGGGTAATAAATTGTAGGAGTGAATTTTTACCCTCACACTACTTTATTATTCATTCTCCCTATTTTATTCTTAATCCAAGCAAGCCCGATAATTTTTTTACTTGCAATCTATGGAACAAAGTTTAAGTATAAGAAATAATACGAAAAAAAAGTAAACTATTGGTAATGGTAACCTAAAAAAAAAAGGAAAGCGATAGGATGCCTTTCAGTACCACCCTAATTTTTTTTTTTTAAAAAAGAAAAATACAAGTTTTAAAATTTTGTTTGAATTTTTGAGAAAAAGGATTATACATCGGATGTAATACCTCATACCTAATTTGAATTTGAGTATATGTGTATTTTTTCTGAGCATTTTAAAGCTTCTAAGTTACATTTTAAATGTTATATATTATGTTTTTGAGTTATATTGTAATTTTTTTGAGTTTAATGTTCAAAAGAACTAACTCAAAAACTTGATAGTAAAGCTCATAAGTTTTTAATACGAAACTCAAAAACTTTATTACAAAGCTCAAAAAATTCGTTATATGTTGTAGTACATCAGATGTACAATCCACTTATTGTGAATTTTTTTGCGCCATATTACCAAGGGGTTGTTTTATTACCAACCAAAAACCATAGGAACTTAATTAAATTCACGTGAGTTGTAAAAAGGGCATATTATTTGGTTACCTCAATTCACATGAATTCACTATGTCGTGTCTTACGTTTGTTCACTAGGACAATATCTTATAACTTGTGTCGTTTCTCTAAAAGATTAGTTCTCAAATTAAAGGAGGTCTGGATAATGTACGAATAATATAATAATAGATGTGTATCGGTAGGTTGAGGGATCTTATACTCCATATATCCCGTTTAATTATTATCTTTTTATTTGGACCATTTGTGATTCTATTTAGTAGATGACAAGTGAACAATAATCCAATTGAGTGATCAAATTATTCATATAAAACCTTCAAAATAGAGAAAGAACAATAATTGACCGAGACAAAAAAAAAAGGAATATGACAACAATTAACCAGGACGAGGAAGTAACAAGATAGATCCACCATTGTCATAATAAATAAACTTCTCATATAGCTGAGATATATTAATCAAATCTCGCTTAAAAATAAGATCAACGTCTTTATTTTAAACATCCATTGGATCGAGCGACCCAAATACCCCATTAACTTGAAGTCTAGACGGACTTTTTATCATAGTCAACTTCAATTCATCGCAATCTCTTCGGATGTTACAAATTCTTTCAAAAATGCACCAAACTTTTTATATTTCAGTATGTCGTGTCTTACGTTTGTTCACTAGAAGTCTAGAACACTATCTAATAATAAGTTGTGTCGTTCGTTTTAAAGATTAGTTCTCAAATTAAAGGCGGTTTGGATAACGTTGGAACATTATATATTTTGTAGCTAGGTCTAAGGATCTTATAACAACCCAATCCACTAATGTTATAATATGCTCCTTTTAAAGATGAGATGTCCACTTCTAAGCTCAGTACGAGTTTTTGTTATTAATATAAGGGGTAAATTACTTGTAATCATAAGTCCTTAATTTCTTGATGTAGGACAACTTCCTCACAATCTGTTGGGGTGCTGCCTAATGGAAATCTTCTAAAAAATACTCCTAACTATCGAGGGTTTGCGTGGAATCCATGAAATAAGTTGGGGTAAATTTTAATTAATTGAAAGATAATTACTAGGTTAATTACTTGGATAATGAGTTCTTTGATTATAGGGTTTATATATAGCGGTATTATGATTACTGAAATAATCTTTTTTCTGCGTTAATCATTACTCAGATCAGGGAGTGGATGGGTAATGTATTCCCCTTTCAGAAGGGTAATAAATTGTAGGAGTGAATTTTTACCCTCACACTACTTTATTATTCATTCTCCCGATTTTATTCTAAATCCAAGCAAGTCCGATAATTTTTTTACTTGCAATTTATTGAACAAAGTTGAAGTATAAGAAATAATACGAAAACAAAAGTAAACTATTGGTAATGGTAACCTAAAAAAAGGAAAGCGATAGGATGTCACCAGGTGGTACTAAAATTCAGTACAACCCTAATTTAAAAAAAAAAAAAAGGAAAATACAAGTATTTAAAATTTTATTTTAATTTTTTTGCATCATACTACCAAGGGGTTCTTTGGTTACCCACAAAAAAATATAGGAACTTAAATTCATGTGAATTGTAAAAAGGGCATATTGTTTCACATGAATTAGAAGTTCCCATGAATTTCAATTCCTTCATAATGGAGGAAGTTGCTTACGTATGTCCCCCTAGATAAGTGAGAATGCCTACATGAATTAATTCAAAACGAAAAAAAACTCCCAAAACAGAGTCTTACTCGCCAAAACTCTTAACGTTTTCTAAATTACCTGGATAAAATTAATTAATTCAAAAAGGAAAAAAATCCCTCAATAAATAGAAGGAATAGCAAGATAATAATAAAGTCACTTGCATTACATATAAAAAAAAGGGTGTTCTATCGTGTACCCCTGTATTTCCTCGGATTCTAACATATAACTTCGATTTTTAAAAAACATCTGATATACCCCTAAACTCCCATATTAGTTTCTAAGATACCTCAAGTGTCCAAATTTGAGTTTTTAATGGTTACATATTGTCACAAAAATTTGTATATTGAAGAGTAAATAAAGATTTTATTAATGGTTACACGTATTTTTAATGAATAACAAACTAAAACCGTCAAAATATAATAGTTAGAATTGTAAATTTTAGCATTTAGGGTATTTGTAAAGCAATTTATTAAGTTTAGGGATATCTGTGTGATTATGAAAAACCGAGAATATATCATAAAATCTGAAAAAATTTAGGGGTACATCATAGAAAACCCCTAAAAAAATGTGTATAAAATGGTTTGAGATGACGTAATCAGTTGTGGTATCCTTGTGTTTAAAATGGTGTAATACGATGTAGATTCTACGATATATCGTATTAAACCATTTTATAATAAAAAATGGTTTACAACCGCGGAAATGATTTATTGGGCCGAACTGAAAGCTAAACGGTATAATACGATGTTATGGTAAAGAAGAGCCCACAGAGCCCACTTGGATTTTCATAGGGCCCATACTTTGTTATATTGGTCTTCAAAGTCAACGAAGTCAAATGCTCTGAATTGTAGGTCCCACTTAACCCTATGATATACTCCTCCTTCTCCAATGTTATCTGAAAAAAATTAGAAATTTTATAAATTGTGGGGTGAGGTGGAAAACATTTTTAAAATAATGCTAAAAAAATAAGTATTTGTTGTTTAGGGTCGGGTTTAAAACTATTTTTCAAAATGGTGTCTACGTAGGTTCGGATTTCGCGAACCAAAAACATGGAGGAAACACACCATTGACAATGACGTGTTTCTAGTGAGTAGGAAAATGCAAACTTAAAAATATGAATGACGGAATTTCTTAAAGAGACACGCCATTGGGAATGACGTGTCTATGAACAGTACAATTTTTTTTTAAAACTTTTTTTTTCAAAGACACGCCATTCTCAATGGCATGTTTATTCCATCTTTCAAGTTTTGAAAACCCGAGGCTACGTAAACACTATTTTGATAAATAGTTTTGAACCGACCCAAAACGACAAATACTTATTTTTTTTAGCATTATTTTAAAAATGCTTTCTGTGAAGTGATGCTTTCGATACTAGGGGGTTGTAAATTGTGATGGTGTTGGTGTTAGGCGTTAACAAATATGAAAATGGTGGTGATTCTAAGTGAGTCGATGAATGCGGTTATTTGGTCGTCGTTGATTAATGGATTTTTATGTAAAAGTTTGGAAAGTTTTGAAATATAGTGAGATATTATAAAAGAATAATAAAATATCCATTTTATATTATTTTTGTGTCGGAGTGGTAACTTGGAACCTGATTTCATCTTGTGGTCAAAAATCTATCCACCTTAATATAAATGTGTCTAAGGGTAAACACTGTTCATAATGAACAGTGTCAAGTGCTGCGTTTTGGTCCAGTTTGGGCTATATGTGGTCGTTTCACCTTATTCCTTTTTGCCCTACATCTCACCTTATTCATTTCTTCTGCTCTCTCCTTTTCTCAGTTATTATCCTTTCTCCAGTCTCAGTTATCATCTCCTCCCAAGCCATTACCTCCAATTTATCTCTTTTTCTACATCATCATCGTTTGGCCACAATCCATTATCATCAGGTTTGTTCAATTTACTTTTCCCCCTTTCTCTGATTCTCTAATTTGATTCGATGTTAGTGTCCATCCTAAATTAGGCTCCTCTTTTCAATGTCCCTAATCCAGGTTTATTTTCTAATTTTATTAGTTTGTTCCTTTGTCTATGATGATGATAATCTCTTAAATTAGGGTTTATGTTTAGTGTCATCGTATTAGGTTATTGGTAAGAAATACAACAACAACAACAACAACAACAACAACAACAACAACAAGAGTAGAAGATTTGGAAGAAATAGAACAACAACAACACCACCACCAAGGATTTCTGCAAAGGAGGTGTAAACAAACAAGATGATGAGGTAAGATTGGTTCCGTTTAACTGCCTTACGTATTGTATTTCGTAACTGTCGGAAATATTAATTAGCAATTAATTGTAGTCTAATTTAGATCAAATTACAGGTATTTGCTTAGTATCATCTTTTGATTTTCACTTAATTTATTGTTTTTGCCATAACTATGTGGTGTTTGAGAATTGTTATTGTTCGGGAAATTCACTCTTTAGCTAATTATGTCATCTAATTATTTATCATGTATGCCCTTCCTATTCTTCTATTTCTATCATGTATGCCCTTCCTATTCTTCTATTTCTACTTTTCTTTTCGTTACTTAACTATTGGTCTCAAATGATCACTGTGTTGGACGAATATTGTTTGCTAAATTTGACTTTTTTGGAGGTTATGGGGACTTTTGCTTAATTTGATTTGGGGAATAGGTTATATAATGTTATCACAGTTTGTCTTTGTTTTTTTTTTTGTCGTATTGCGTTTTCGTCGTGTTAACTGGTTCATGAGCCACGGGTCTTAGGAAGACCCGGGCCTTTAGTGATGGCATCTTGCTTAATTCCTTGCACATTTCTCGAGAGCATTGTCAATCTTAACCGTGAGGCTGTGTGCATTTGCAAGTGGAGGTCTATGCCTTTTTTTTCAATTTAGAAAAAATACTACGAGCAAATTCTAATTTCATAGGATAGAAAGTCTGAGAATCAGTGCTCGGTGGAGGTAGTGTAGAATTAATTAGGTTTTTGATGTTCTTAAACTTTTTTGTGTCCATTTGAATGTAACTTTGAGCCTACTTGTAGCCCAATTAGCTAACTTTTGTGTCTTAGAGGTCCTAATATTCGTCACTCCGACCATTCTTAGTAACTTTGTAGTCGTGTCCGGCACTCTTTAATACTTCAATAAGCCAAACATGCGGCTTTAACATAAAGATAGCCGGACTTAACACTTGGACACAACCGATGTCAAATGCTTCTAAACGATCGTACGTAACGTAGACCATACAACATAACTAGGCAAAGACGGAAAAACAAATTAGACTGGAAATATTTGCCTTTTAAGTTACTTATCTAAGTAGTTATAAACATTTGCTTTTATTTCTTCTAGGAGAAGGCCTTGGAGGTAAATGGTTTCTTCTTTATAAATTCATTTTTCAAAGACATGAAGCCTGCTGCTGGTGGTTGTACAATGTCAATATTTAGTTCTTGTAATTTCTGATTTAGTAAAGATGGAATATGCATTGCTATTTGTTCTCTTAGTAGCGAAAATCATTGTCAATTGATCAATTTTACATATATAGGATGTGGGTTTTGTTAAACTTAACTATTTGTTCATTATTAAAAAGTACTCAGTATCCTATTTCTTTTGAAACTAAGGATTTGGAATGGAAGGGATAGGAAAACATGAGAGATCGAAATTTCGTGTTGGGCGTTAGTAAGCTCTGGACGAGGAAAATGGACCTTTTTTTTCTCTCTCATACAACGTTAAACTCCTCCAATCAAACGCAGAGATGAGGCCTTATTCCAGTTTCTCCTACCACTGTATCCAATTAATTCTCCATCTTGGTTGGTCATCACACTCCACTTTTAGTCACTAAACCATAACGCTGGATAACCCGTCAAAATATGGTTATAGGAAATATTAAAACTCTTGGTCAGTTTAGATTTGAAACCAAGCAGATAACACTTTTCTAGCTTTTACGTCACTTATCATTCAGGTCTGTTTCTGCATGGCTAGGGGTTGTGAGCTACGTTATTTACTCTTCTTCCTGCCTTATTCCACTTTGGTCTGTCTCTGTAAGCAATGACAATGAATCTGACGACCATTCAATGTTGCATTATATCCTAAATAAGGTGTGACTGATATCCTTGTCTTATATTCCCACCAATTCTGTACATTAGATTGAAGTATAACTCACATATTCCACGAATGTATAGAAATGATTGGTATGGGGGAGATACGTGGGAAGAACACAATAAAGAGAGGGGGGTATTAGCTAATACTCCCTCCAAATCTAAGTAACCTTCCCCTTTCCCTTTTCCACAACCAATAAAAAAATGAACTTGGATCACACAAAAATACACTACCCCACATGCAATTGAATTTGTACCACACAAGCACACTACCTCAAATGCAAAAAAGGAAATAGGGAAGTTAATCCAGAATTGGAGGGAGTAGAAAAGATACTCAGAGTAAAAAGAGAGGGGGGAGATAAAGCGATGAAAAAGAAACAAGGAAGATAGAGATGGAGATGAAGAAGAAAAAAGAAGAGGTGGATATGTGAACAAAAGCAAAAGATGGATAGAGAGGGAGGAAAGGAAGAAAAGGAAACGATCAGTATCTGAATGTACGTGTGTGTGTGTTTTTGTGTTCCATGCTATATGTTTATATGAACCTGTTGCTATATGTTTATATGAACCTGTTAGCTGGCATATTGGGATCAATAGTGAGAGAACTAAGATATAATAGATACTAGATAATTATATGTTTTCCAAACCTTTTTCACATGTTTACAGCTCCCTCACTCAAAAAAATGCGTGTGAAATGTTTCAGAGTAAGCGAAATGTGCATTATTCCTTTGTGCTTTGAATACTTTGAATAGACCAGTTATGATTCTTATTCTTACAAATGCTTACCGATTTTAAATTTCCCATCAGATGCTTAGAATTGGAGAGTGAGTGACACCATTAGTATATTGTTGCAGTAGGATTGCTCCAACATGTAGGAAATATTAATTCATTTTGTCTTCTGCTCTAGGTGCTTCTTTTTTCCTTTGTTCCCCTTCTTAAGCCATTAGGTTGTTCATAATGCTCAATATGTATGCACCTTGATAGGTAACGGGAACCACTATGTTCTCCTGATCTATCTACCTTTTTCATTTTCTCTTTGATCTCATCTAAACCCTCTTTTCAGAGGGTTACTCATATAAAAGACCTTTAGAGTGAGGCTTGGATAGCACTTGCACATACATATTCCCTAAAGCTGAAAACACCCTATGTCTAACGGGTTGGTTGTTTGGTTTAGTATGTGGTGATGTCTTGATTGTTAGGAAAGATGGTTGTGATAAGGATAATAGAGTCATTGTCTTTTGTTCTTGATCCCAAGACATGTATAGCTACTTTCTCATCTGGATTAGGCCCAACATTTGTGTATGTAGTCCTTGTCAAAATATACATATGGTAAGATGTCAGGATCCATATTAGATGATGCTTCTGGTTGATAAGGAAGAGCTTTATACTTTTTAGTTTGGCTAACCAGACCGCCACATGGTTGGCACTTGCTTAATTGAGGAAAGAGCAGAACTCTATGTTTGTTACGTGTTGTTAATATTTACATTTATGATTCTTTTAGTAGGAAGAATGCTAACTTCTTTTGAAAATCATTTTACGTCTAATGATGTTCTTTGCTGAAGCTCAGTACTTCTGTCTTATTCAATTTGATATTAGCTTTGACACATTCCGTTGTTCTTATGCATTGGATCCCTGTAAAAAGCAGCTTGCACCTCGAAGTCGTTTTCCCTACCATTATTTTCTTTTAAGAATGTTCTAAACTGCTGATTAGGGATAGGAATGTGCCATTAATTAGCGACTTGCTACTGTTGGTGGCCTAAAATTGTCTAAATTATGATGAGATTGGCTTGGGGCTTAAGAGTCATAAACAACTTTAGGAAGCAATAAGTCTGGCCTTTGATTAAATGTTCTAAATTGTCTCCTACACATGGATTTTGAGGTGGGGGAGAGAGGAGTGGGAAGTAGAGTATGAAAGGGGAAATAGGGGAAGAAATTGAGGCGGAGTTTGGCTTGAGAAAAAAGATATTAGGTAAGCGTGGGGCGTGGGCTATGAGAAGAGGAAGGGGGATGACATATTGTTGTAGTAGGGGAGAGGGAGAGAGAGAAGGAGAGGGTGACGGAGAGGATTACTTTTTATCAAAGAAGAAGGGGGAAGGGTTGGACGAGGAGGATGAGTCAAGGGGAGGGAGAGGGTATGTGGGGAGCATAGTGTGTTGGATTGTGGGAATAGGGAGGGAGCGAGCATGACACGATGAAGGGTTAAGCAGAGGAAAAAGGTTTTGTCCAAGCAAGGAAAGGGAATGGAGGATGTTGGAGTTTTGCAAATGATTTGCTCAAAGAACTTGCCGTCAGGGTTGTTGGTAATCCTTCAAGTGTTGCTATTTTAAGGGACAGAAAAAAAAAATCATTTTGATTGGCTATAATCGCAGTTATAAGTTGCTACAGGCGTTTGGTTCTCACATCGAGTTAATCATTTGTTTACCTTCATAAAGAATAAAACAATATAAACCTTATAAACCAATGACTCGGAGGGAGGGAATCGTTTTCATACGGATTTTACTACTTTAGCCTGTCAATTTACCTTCACCTGAGTTTGACTTGGCAAAATTATTTGGTAATTGTTTACCTTTTCACCGTGATACGACGGTTCCTTTCATCTTGGCATGTGTTGTTTTTTCATCCACTTTTTTTGTGTGGCCAATCTGACGATAATTAATCTTATATTCTTAGGTGAACACCTTCCCTTTGACAGAGAATATAATTGTGGTGGCATGCTTTATCAGTGCAATATTGTTTCTACTTGTGAGGTTTGTTAATTAAAAAAACTCTTATTGCATGCTTTTTTTGTGAGATTTAGTAATGAAATAAGTTTTGCAGCATGCTTTCAGTGACATTTAGCTATTTCTAGCTTTATTTGCTGGGAGTTTAGCTTAGTTTGGGTGACTTTATTTCGTGCAGGTATGTTAACAGCTTCCAGACTGGTCAAAAATATTTGGATCCTTTCAGAACGCCAAAGTTTCAAACTCCTATGTGTATTATGGAGCCGGTTTTCCACATATGGGTCCCATTCACGACCTCTCTGAATTATGGGCCTCCATCTACTTAGGCCATGAGGCATTATTCTGCGATGGACTGAACCAGGCTTCAACAGGCGCAGTGGCACTGTCCTGCTATTGTATATTCACATTCATATGAGCAGTTTAGGCACTCAGTTTTTTCAGGTAGGATGCACTATCCAAATCTTCTTTACATTGAAGGACACATAAGAACTGTGTGGGAGAACTTATTCTCCAATTGTGGTTTATTGTTGTAGGTTTTTCGTCCGCCGCCTCTTGATAAAATTGAAAGATGATATCTTAACTCCTTTTCAAGCTCTTTGTTTATCTAAGTTCTGGTAAACCGCTTGAGATTTAGGCAGAGCTAAACGAAAGGGCACATATTACTCATCAGAAAGAGATTGATGTGTTTGTGGCCAATTTCTGTAAAACTATTGTATCTATACATCTTTGTCTGTAACCTCTTCTGTCCATGTGAGATTTTAGGTGATAATTATTTGTCTATTGCGTGCTTATACATCATCATTCAAGGCGTTTGTTTTCCATTACAATTTGGTATACTAGGAGCTTCAAGCTACTTATAGTGTTTTCAAGTAACTCTTTACGTCGTTACTAAATTTGAATTGTTCAAAAATATAGGCCAACCAGACAAGTCGTGATTTAAATATTTTGAGGTATCGCGCGCACGAAGCACGCATGCTAATAGTACTTGTGATCAAACCTATTACTCTAAAAAAAAAACTGTCGCATTCCAAATCTAGAAGTATCACGCGTTATAATTGAGTACTCATATTTATTTCAAATAACTGTAGATTTAGCAAAGTTCAATTTAGTTTTTTTTTAAAAAAATGCCTTCAAAATACAACTTGAAGAAAGTAAAGCACAATACGGCAAACTACAAACAACATTAAGCGCATGTTTAGCCTAAATTTTTAAAAAAGAGTTTCTACTTTTTGGGCTTAATTTTTTCAAAATAGTTTTCGAAAACTAGAAGAACCAAATTGGTATTTCTATTTTTATGGACAAAAAGAGGATTTTTAGCTTTTGCGAGATTTTTTTTAGCTTTTAAATTATGATGGTGTTTTGACAAAAAGTGTCTTTGAGTCCAAAATGACTTTGAAAAACTAGGCTAAACGCACACTAAAATAGTTTGCCAATTTGTGAGCGCCACTAATAGATTCACACTTACATCTACAAGATAATTCACTTGCATTCCAATATTTAAAATCTTAAAAGGAGAAAAAACAAAATCGATTTCTATATCTTGGGGTATCGCGCGCATTGCGCGCGATACAACAACTAGTATTATAAAAAGGAATTACTCAAATTCTCATCAAAGACGGTGATATACCCGTCTTCAATGAGACTTAGTGAAGGACGTAAGTTAAAAAACAAAAAAAAAGTTATTTTAAGAGTATATTGAAAGTTGGGCTAACAATAGCCCAATACTGAAAGTTGGGGATCCCTTGACTGATGCTTTCAGCTGGGATTTTACGTGGCTTTGGCCAATTACATTTATTATTGGGCTTAAACTAATTTGCTTTGAAAATCGTATAGAAAATTATATGGGAAATTCCCACGATATTCCCAAACTTTGACAATTTTCCCGAAATACCTTATTTTTTTACCCGAAAAACTTTTAAGTAACCATGACTCGTGTTTACAAACTCAGAAAATGACGCTTTTTTTTCCAAATTCTTTATCTTTTCGAGAACTATGTACGATTTGAAAAACAAAATGGCGAAAGGTCCTAACCCTAAAGACATTAAGTCGCACGTTCATATACGCCTCCGTACGACCGTGCATGACTGCATGAGGATGTTTAATGCGCGTACAAACTGCTAAGGTCTGATTTCTGAAATGTACACGTTATTTGCAATAATCTAGTAAACAACAAAGCGTGAAAGTTGCACAAATCGAAAATCAAACGTTCACACAAGAAATACATTAAAATTCTGAGGTCACAAGTTTAAGACAGTCTCTCACACGATTCACAATTACATTATATAAACACACATGCAAGAGCATGCAAATTGGCAAATAACTTTTTTTTTTTGTCAAATGTGACGTAAGGCCAGAACAATATAAGAACAAGGGATTCAAACCAGTAATGACACCCTCGTTGCAACCACTAAGCTAAGACCTCTACGAATGAGAAACGAATTCAGGCTTTGTGGAGTCCGGTGTCCTTGACAACAGTAACCGGTATTGTCGCATTAGTCATCACATAATTAGCCACACTTCCCATTATTATCCTGTAATTATTATATTAAATCATGTCATTAAATAATGAAAGACATTATGTTCATACAATCATACGTATAAAATAATAATACGAGTATATCATAACTGACTAGATGTTTCTTGGTATATGATCTTAACTTTCATACAAAGCAATGATTCCTGACGTAAAATTTAAAACGGCTTTGGAGTTATATAGTCGACATCCTAACAATCTAACTTAATATCTTAAATTTTAAAGTGTTTTTTTGGCCGAAAATTATAATTATTCTTCAACTTGAAATTTAATTAATACGAAGTACTATTAAAAGTCTCCTAAATAACACTTCAACCATATCCATCTATATTCATTAATATTAATATATATACTCAGTACAAAAAGAAAAATGAGATGGCGCCACCGGGTGATACCCAATTTCGGCGCCACCGGTGGCATTTTCGTAATTTATTAGATACTTTATTCATATTTTTAATCTTAATTGTTTTAGATAAACGAGGGCAAAATGGGTATACATTTATGTATCCGTTTAAGTAATTTTAGTGCTACCTATTTCGCTTCACTCCGTCTCCGACCAGTCGACCACCGACGGCCATGTCATCCTGGACGGCCATTGATATACGTTCAAATAGAATTGAAGATGATGCTATCATTTAGCCACAATCAATAAAAAAAATTGGACCTTCATATACTTACTTGTGTATAGATGTGTTAGCTAATGATTATTTTGCTGCAATCAAATTCCAAGTATAAAACCCATCAAAACAAATTCTTATATGGTTGGGGAATAATGTTTGTTGGTGTTTCATATTAGTTAACCTATAAGGCTATAAGTATTTGGGGTTAAATAACATTTTCACCCTTCAAAATTTGTGTAAATTTTATAAATTAGATTAATATTTTTATATTATTATATTAAGGTGGCGCTGAGTTTCGGCGACACCGGGTGGCGCCCTATCACTTTCCGTAGAAAAATAGTTTGAATCGGCCTCCATTTCCCTCTCACAAGATAATTTTATACTGTTGTTTTCACTCTATTTTCTTCCGTCATTGTTTTTCATGACGTACAAAACCTTGACCGTTAAATCACTGCAAGTTGAAATTTAGACCGTTTATAAAAACTGGACCCTCCATTTAGGATATGGAGAAGATTCTAACTGATAGAAAACATAATGATCATCGGTTCATCACATCATATCATGATTTTTCTTACTATTGAACATTTTTATCATGAAAAATTGCAAACCTTGACCCACGAAAAACAAATCGTAAATATAAGACAAACAACATTCCGACATAATTAACATACTCCGTAGTAACTATATATACTACGAATCATACTATTATGTAAGAATTTCGCATTAACATTATTGAAAAATCGTCTCATATTAGAATTACTGAATTAAATAAGTACCTTTTAAGGCCACTAAGTCCCCTAGAGCCCATAACCAAAGCGTCCAAATGTAGTTCTTCAATTGCTTCTATCAATTTCTCTCTTGCATCTCCCCATAGTATTTTCGCCACAATCGTTATCTTCAATTTAATCCCCAAAAATTAGTTCTCCATATATGACACTAAATACAACTTTCAAATGATCGAAAATATCTTAATCTACTGGTTAAAACAAATGCATGGTCAATTTAAAGCTAATTAATCGTTTATGAAACAATGTAAAAAGAGTCGATTACATATAACAGTTTCGTATGATTTTCACTTAGAATACATGTTAGAAAAACCGAAATAAAAATACCTGTTTTTGACGAGAAGCAGTGTCACACATATCAAGAACTTCAATATCAGTCTTGACCTTGTACTTCTTCATAACCTCAGGTTCCCTAAACTCAACCAGAGGGATAAGCGCTGCATCATATCATACATGTCAAATATAAGTCAAACAACAGATCAAAAACATGATAAGATGGTAAGATTATAAAGATGATAAGTGATAAGAGAAAGAAACATACGAGAGCCAGTTTTAACCCAAAGAGCGTGACGAGATTCATTATCACGAGAAGGTGGTTTGACATGAATGATGTATAAGATATCTCCCTTATCAGCTAAGTTATCAATAGCCCATTGAAGTGCACATTTACTACTCTTTGAGAAATCTATTGCTACACCAAATTTCTTTGCTCCTGTCATTTTCTGTATCGTTTCAATTTTATCAGATATTTTGTTAAAAGACGATATTTATCGTATTATGGAATTTTGGAGATGAATTTGGATTAGTAAGTTAAAATTGTATGTAGATGTGTTACGTGCTTTTATAGTGGGACAAAGGTGCATGTCGAAGTGTACGTAGACGCGTTATATGATGTGTACGTATAGAATAGTTTGGAAGGAGAATAATAAAAGTAGTGTGTTTTTTGAGCATCAAAACTGGAAACAATGGGCGTATAGTATACTGTAGATGTGTTGTATGTTAAGATTCTCGAATGAGCTGGAATAATTGTCTAGCTGTCCACGGGTCGTGTTAATCGGATCGGATCGAATCGACTCGTATGATAATAGTGGAGCAAGGATTTCTTCTTAGGAGAGCGAAAAGTAACGGTTAAATTACTTACTTCCTTCGGCTTAACCATTTGTTATCTATTCAGTTTGACACTAAGACCAAAAAAAAACTTTGTTTAAATTCCTTGCTAGAGTTAATTGGATCAATCCCAAATGCTATTTATCCATTATAAGGGAATTCTTGGTTGCACGTTTTTCGTTAATTGGATCAAACTTCTCAATTGCATTATATTGGGATTGATCCAATTAACGAAAAACGTGCAACCAAGAATTTCGCTGGAAAATTGGTCTAATTATGACCTATGTTAGGACTTGGTAGCAAAATCTAATCGGAAGTCCCTTGATAAGGGAGTAATTTTGAAATTTTATTTTATAAGTTAGTAATCTTGAAAAAAGTGTATATAAAAGGCTATAATTTTGAATTTTCCATAAAATCAAAATCATATATTTACACAAATAAACTTATAATAAGTTGTTAATGACTACTTCTCGTAGGGTTATTTTAGTAATTACTTGTAATAAATAGTTTTACAATAACTTTGGTGTAATTAGGCCTTGTTAGACTTAATGGTATAGCATGAGGAAAAAAATTAGGAGATTCAATTTTTTCTCAGTAAATTAATACTACCTCTGATTCAGTCAATAGTTATCTTTGTTTGAATTCCCCCTCACATAAAAAGACAATAGATAACTAATGACTAAGACGGGGGGAGTATTAGAAAAGACACTTCCTTGTTTTCCGTACCGATCTAAAGGCAGAGGTTCGATCCGTGAAATTACGAACCCGCATAATTTGATTCAATTTTCATGTAGTATAAGTTGTCATAATATGCTGACCTATAGGCCCAAATATCTGATCCACATTGACAATCTTAATTAATTGGGCCTAAATATTACTCCATGTAAGTATGTAACTACACATTTTTCTTTTTCCTTTTCTTTATGCAGTATGTAAAATTCTTTTCATGTTACGATAATAATTTATGAATTTATTTATAATAATAAAACTTAATAAATTTAAACGACTACATTAAGTATTAATTGTAGATTTTTAGTATATAGTTTTGGATTTTTTAGGTATTAGAGAGCACAAATTATCATTTGTGACGATTATTATCCGTCACAAGCTTGTGAGTTGTGACGGGTCGGATCTCTCTCACACTTACCCTACCACTTGCAAACTTGTGAAAGAGATCCGACCTGTCACAAGCTTGTGACGGATAGTTGTAACGGGCCGGATCTGTCACAAACAAGACTAATTGATTAGAGAGTTGAGATGATGAAGAAAGTTCCCAACAAGCTAAGCATGTGTAAAACAGAGTATACTCTATCAATAATTGACATCTTAAGGTCAAACGTACACAACACAATTTAATAGTTCTAAACATTAAATTGCTTGACGTGTTAAGTTAATGTTACTTGCATTCAAGATTATAAAATGTTCACCGTTTTACATAGTTTGCCAGTCTATACGTATGTTGTATGTACTGATTAAGTTGCCATCTTATTAAGTTTTCGTCACGATGAGTAAACTCGTATACGCTACTTTTTAATGCATATCGGATAAACCTTGAATATACGTGATAGTCTGTAAACTATATATAAGGTCAACCACCGAGCTTGACAGGCTCGAAATATAAAATGCATAGTTTTCCTGGGCCACCGCTGTTATGATAAGTTCAGTTTGTTTCTCTCTTTTGTCATTGTTTTATAAGTTGTCACGGGACCGAGATTTATATGGTATCAACAACTTTCGATATGAAAAATGGCCTATATTATATTACTATTTAGATACTCCGTATATACGGAGTATAATTCTCGTGTTTGTCCCTAATACGGTGAAAGATGGTGATTTTGTATGTAATTTGTACTCTTCCGGGCAAAATAAGTTTAGTGTAAAAGATAAAGAAATATAATACGGAGTACAATTCTATTTACACCCTTCACATAAAGGCACACACAAAATATTAGAAAGAGAAGTTTGTCCTGAGAAAGACGATTTTACATTAATATAATTATAAAACATATCCAAACTTATTAATCATTAGTGAGTAAGAGCGATTGATAAATAGTATAAAACCTCTTACACAACTATTTGTGCACAAACACGACGTACAAGAATGAATTAACAAAAGAACTACTTAGCTACTTTCCATTCATCAACAAGGAAAAACGTAATCCTCAACTAAATTAACCAAAAAATTGTTTGATAATTAATATATTACTCGGTGCAATGCTCGATTATCGACCTTTTCTAATCCGTGTACGACAACCATATCCAATCGACATCCGTCGGCCTACGGTCCAAATCAATGTCACCCATCGTGAACCTGTCCAATTCACGGGCACGTTCGATATCTTGCTCTACAACCCGCTTAACGTAATAATATTTAATCACCACAGTAAACTCGATAATAAACAACTGATTATCATTATCATAACTAATATACGGAACGTCGATGAGTGCCTCGCCTATGTAACCTTGTAAGTCATCCAAAATTCGATCTTGAAAAATTGGTTCAACTATGCTTATAGTCTGTAAGCAAGACCTAGCTTCGGGTATCCAATCGCCATATCGACCGTTAGGATCGAATACCATAGCGAGCGCATTGGTTACCGTGTCATCATCAATCGGCCTGGTCACGTTATCGTCGCAAGGATCGATAACCCACGTCCCCTCGTCCTCTAATATGAATTCAATTGAAATTTGATGCCCTCCTTTAACCTCATCTTCTAACAATAATGGACGTAACTCTACATTATATTTTAATGCTATTTCTTTGTGATCGAGCTTCATGTTTACTTCCATAAATTTTTTTTTTCTTCTTTTGATTAATTTGTGAATTGAATTTGTTAAAGTTGAGATTTTTTTCTTTATTAATATGATGTTATTTCTTCAGTTTATATACACTCCTAGGTTATACGTAATGGAGTCGGTTTTGTAAGACTTTCCTTCTTAAGACTTTCCTTATTACAAAGATAAATATAAATATTACATCTATCTAATTCCTATTAAAATAATTTTATATTTATCTATTAATATAAATATTACTTCTATCTAATTCCTATTAAAATAACTTTCCTTCTTAAGACTTTTTTTTCCTAAAAAAAAGGATTTTTATTATTATATTATCAGAGTAGAATTAGAATTAGGGAATGTTATGGTTATTTACGCTTATTATTAATATATAATCCTAATATTTTATTAATAACATCATAATATTATCTAAGAATCGAGCTTTTGATTTTAAATTCGTCTCCAACTAATTATATATGCCATAGGTTCAGGTTCCCTATTTATATTACGGTTTTTTAACATGTGCCTGTTAATATGTACATTCAGAGCGCGCACACGTTAAAAGAATTGTTTATAATATTATTATTATTCAATTTTTTAAAAAAAGACATGAGTAATATTGCATAGAATCTCTTAGAAAAACAAAGGTTACATACATGATAGATTCCTTAGTAGAAAAGATATGTTATCTTGAGCCTTTTATGTTTGTCCATTTCTTCTCATATCTCAATCTATCGTACCCACTAATTATCCCTTATTATTAGCTTTTTCTCTATGATCCAGATATCATTACATCTTTTGATTCAGTGATTCAGCTTTTACATTGTTAAACACACATAATATATGAGCATGGTCGGCGTCGATTAGGAGAGTAGAGTCCACTTTATAAATACAGCGAAGTTTAATATTAATTGTTGGAGTATATATGAAGAAGTAGTTCCTTGATTTATAACGTGTTGAATTTTCTCCCTTTTTTTATTAATATGAGATACTCATATACTCCCTCTATTCAAGTCCAAACACAACATTTCTCTTTTACACGTTTGCCAATGCACGAATTGTAACGTAAATATCTCGAGTTTTACCTTATAAAAAAATATAAAAATTTGATAATCTTATTATACTTATAAAGGCGAATCAAACAAGATCCCACATGACCGTATTTTATCTTACATATTGCAAGAAATCGCAAAGATTCTCTTCAATCATGAATAGTGTCAAAAAATGAAATGTTGTATTTGGTCTTGAATGGAGGGAGTATCTCATTTTTATATGGTATGTTCATTTTTGCATATATACTTCCATCAAAGTTTTTAGGTTTTTTCAAAATGTTGTTTAACTCTAAATTTAGTAAAAATAATGCTACAAAGAAAATTACAAAAATTATATCATTAAATTCGTTTCTTCAACGAAAGGTCTTTGTTATCGTTTGCATTTGATAGTAACAAAGTTTATTCATATCGTTTGAGTGATCGAATTAAACACATTGAAGTCGAGTAAGAATGACATTGATAGTAACAAATTATATCGTCCTGATCATTTATTCACCCTTTATATTATTTACGAGGGGTACTATGATTATTAAGGTAACAAATTATTGGCATGGTGGAAGTATTATACATAAGTTAATATGTTATAAAAGATAGAGAAACGGAGAATGTACATACTATGAATCTATGTATTAATGTATACAACAATAAACCATGATTATATGCAGTGATAGTCCTCTGTCCTATATGGTGTCTCATCTCATGTCTCATGTCATCCTTAGGTCTATGTGTCAGAATGAGAAAGCATGGACACGAGACGGGATACAAAAATGGGACAGTTGATCCTCGGTGAATTATATGATACTTAATTCACACTTGCAAGTTGCAAATTCTCAAATCTAACAATGGTGTCCCAATAACTAGGCTTAATTAATTCATATCTTTGTAGAACATTGAGTCCCTTGATTAGAGCTTAATGGACCCATAGGATTAAGAGGTCCAAGAGGAAGTATAGTCACACAATTAACATTTAACATGTAACGACCCGAGACCCATGTCGCTATCTTCCATCGGATTATACCGTCAATTGTAACCCTTAAAACAAGTTTTCCGGCCGCTTGATCGCGGCCGACTTCATAACCAAGTGAAGGACTAATAGAGAGGCCATTTCCTATGAGAGATGCTGACAATAAATTACTATCTTGTTGTGCTTGGTAAAATTGTGGAATAAATGTATCTAATGTTATTTGTTGTTTTTTGTACGTTGCATGTGCATGTAATTCATCGTAGTAAATTCCAACTCTTTGGTTTGGATTTCTTGACTCTAAGGTGATTCCAATGGAGGAGTTTAGGAGGTATGTCGACGATAAATTGAGTTGGTAGACGTCGATTTCGTGTAGGATGAATTCGGGTTTAGAAGGATGGAGGATGAACCATAGGAGGAGGATTAGAGAGAGTATTGAAAATGCAAGTGTTAAGAGTATTTTGAAAAGTTTATTATTAAGGAAATTGAAGTTGAAATGAAAACCTTTCTTTGCACAATGTTTGGGTGATCTTATGTTTATTTGAGACATTATTATTATTATTTTTATTATTATTGTTATTGTTGTTGTTGAAAATAGAGGTTAAGAGGAAGAATAATTACAATTACAAATGATTTGTGAGAATATTTTTTTGTGCATGGTAGGGAATAGAAGGGTTAAGGGAGGTTAAATAGAGGGAAGTGGCAAAATTATTGTACACAAAAAGGAGCAATAATGTTGCTTCTTTGTAGTAGTGGTGGTGGGGAAGTTGTTAATCATTTGATATTTTTGTTGACATTAACTAAATTTAAAGAAGACATTATAATGTGGTAGTTTAAAGTCTACATTGGTGTTTGATCTAACTAAGGACGACTATAAAGTACAATGGACTAACTCAAGTTAACTTGAAACATAACAATAGTAATATAATATGATTGACTATATATTAGTTAATCAATCTCGGCGGGAATTAGTTACGTGTAATTTATGCTGTATGCAGATGTTAAAGTGACTTGTACTGTAAAATAAATCTGGTGTCGAGCCAATAAACTGCGATCATTTTGTAGAGGTTTTAAAAATTATTACGATAGATAGTGATAATGTTGTGATATGGTATTTAACTAATTATGGTTTAAGACAAGGATTAGATTTTGGATGATTGATATCATGGGATTAAGCTAAACACGTGAAGACGTACAAGATTAAACAAGTTTATGTGATTTGGAAGTAACCAAAGCCTCCACCTTTTTGGAAAAGTGCAAATTATTTTCGTAGTTTTATATGTGTTGTTTAATAATGAAGCTAAGCAAAATTTTGATATTAATAATAATGAAAGTATATCAAATCAACTTTTTGGCTTTTTGGATGGTTGTAAAATGAGTGTCCGATACGTGACAACTTCAATAATTCATCCTATCACTTGAAGCACTAAAATTATGTGCTTCAAGATTCATTATTTGATTAGTTGATGGGCAAATTTTGGTTTCAAACGGGGCAGTTTCTTTAAAATAGGAAGACGAGAATTTGTTACTATTTTATTCTTAAATGTAACCACAACGGTCTAGTTAGTGTTACAATTTATGTTAAATTGTTTTTTAAAAATAATCACATTTTGATGTAAAATGGTCTCAAAACCTAGTCTTATTATTTCAGAGGAAAATGGTTCATTTAAAGGGAGAGCAATTGTAGTTCATGTTGCATTGCTAACACAAAACGACATAACAAAAATAGGGAACTACAAAGACTGTTACTTTTCAATTTTCATAATGTTTTCTCGGCCCTTAATACATTTGTGTATGTTTTTTAGTTATATTATGCTATTTTAGATGAAGATTCATTTCACTAATTTTTAAAGGGAGATACACTATAATTCTACAAACGTTTTTAATGTAGCATAAAGTTCTAACTATTTACCCTTCAAATCATAGGACAAATGTGTACCATATCACTGTTACTTTTACATGAATTTAAAGATTCTTTATTTATCTGTTTATTTTTTTGCGAGAGATATTTAATTATAGATAACAATAATAAGCGAGTAATTCTCTAATGTCGTCAATTAGGCATTTTGTTTATTTGAATTTAAATTGCTTTCTTGTTTAGTAAAAAAAAAGTGAACTTTCTTACTGACCTTATTTAAGTATATAATTTTATTTAAAGAGAAAAAGTAGTAACTACAATTTCACCATAAAGAGAAAAAAATATACCACAACCTCATTTTTCTTTTGTTCCTCTTATTTATCATTTTGGAAGTCAAATTTTTAGAGTTAAACCATGAATAAACTATAACATATAGTAATATTTTATGGTACAATATTTACATAGTCAAATTCGTTATTACAAAATCTTTCATAGAAAGCTGTTTTTAACCAATAATAATTATACAATTATATATAAGTCGATAAAATGACAAGTCAATTGTCGTTTAGTAGACCGTTTTATAAAGAAATAGGAGGAACAAGAGTAAAAACGGGTACTTCTCTTTGAGCAAAGTTCTACTTCGTATAACGACTTCAGATAAACTAGGTCGGGAGATCAATCTAATCCCTATGTATTTCTCATATAATGTTAGAGTTAATGAGTTAATCTATCATATAAAGTAATTTTGAAAATTCAAAAAGTTTTTTGTGCATGATAGATTCTTTTGCAAATTTAATAGTGACTTCCACAATACTCCGTCAATCATGGACACTTGGGGCAAGTATTAGACTTTAAGTGTGTATTGGTTATGAAAATGACTTCTCTAGATGCAACCAAGACCATAACCTGCCCTTTTCCAAGACCATAATGCTAGCTTTTTAGAATTTTGTTGTTGGGGATTATTCCAAAGGGTAAATTATATCCTATCCTCAAAGCGGGTAGGATATTGCGATACTCCGATAGGAGTTATAGGAAAAATAAAAACTAAAAAACAAAAGAAAATAATTAACTACCATTATATGGCTACTTGTCGAGAAAAAGGATTATACATCGAATGTACTACCTCATACCTAATTTGAATTTGAGTATATGTGTATTTTTTCTGAGCATTTTAAAGCTTCTAAGTTACATTTTAAATGTTATATATGATGTTTTTGAATTATATTGTAATTTTTTTGAGTTTAATGTTCAAATGAACTAACTCAAAAACTTGATAGTAAAGCTCATAAGTTTTTAATAAGAAACTCAAAAACTTTATTACAAAGCTCGAAAACTTCGCTATATGTTGTAGTACATCAGATGTACAATCCACTTATTGCTACTTGTCCAATACATGTTTCCAAATTAGTGTATTATCAACGGTAAAGTTCTATTAAATTCATTAATTTACTAGTCCTCTCAAACTATCAAGTTTATTGTTCATAGTCGTTAAATTAAACCAGCATATTCACTAAACTCAAAGTGAATTTTTAGGGTCATAGAGTGAACATGACATTAAATAAACGTGACATTAAATAACTCATATTCATCAAATTAAATTACACTATCTTATTTACTGAACCCAAAGTGAATATAATAGTGTCATGTGGTGAATATGACTCTACATATTACTTATTCATCAAATTACATTACATCTTTACTATACTCAAAATAAATATAATAGTGTCGTATGATGAGTATTATAATACATAACACATACTCCCTCCTATTCTAAATAACCTTCTACTAAACTTGACCATTTGAACTCTCACTTACATAAGCTTGATTCTACTAAGAGGCGAAGCCCTTTTCAACCGTATTCATTGTGTTATTGCTATTTTATACTCTTTTGTTCTAGCTATTTATTTACCTTTTTTTTTTATGCATTATTTTAATCAAAAGTAAATAAATGATTGAGATCAGGGAAAAAGGAAGCATTTCATACCACTTCCTCTTAAAATAGTTTTTTATCCCTTTTAATATAAAGGGAGCCTCAAGCGCATATATGTTGCTGACAAGATTTAAACTTAGCAAGTATCACTATTTATGATTTTACAAGTTAAATTAGCTGATATTTCACTAAAAATTATTTGTGGTGTGGAAAAGCATCAATTAATAATATTGCTTGTGACGGTTCTATCCGTCACAACTCACAAGCTTGTGACGGATCAGATCCCTCTCACAAGCTTGCAAGTGGAAGGGCAAGTGAGAAATTAATAGTTTCCCACCCGTTACAAACTTGTGAAAGGGATCCGACCCGTTACAAACTTGTGATTGATAGTGATCGTCACAAATGAGTCATTTGTAAAGGAACCTTAGCATGGTGTAACTCGTGTAAGTATGGCAAAAGTCTTTGCCAAGAAAATTGAAGTGATAAACGATAATGTTAGGGATGTATTTGACAAATATAGCATTGTCGTGTATGTGACCACTACTAACTTGTATGGATTAAAATATATTTGGAGTTTCCACTTGATTAAAGTTAAATGGGCAAACTTTAATAAGAATTAGGGAGTAGTTGACAAGAGTGTTACTACAAGCAAGTGAAACTGAGATGAGTGTTTAACAAAGAGTCTAACATGAATTTTTTAATGTAAAAATGGGGTTAAAAAAATATTAATTCTTATTTTAGGCTGGAAAGTAAATTATTTTTCATTGGATATTTTTGTACGAACTTAAGGGGCTTAAAGCCGTCATCCTCAATAACAGCTTTAAGATAGAGTCGCCATGCTCAATGGCGGCTTTGCTATATAATATTTTCATTCACGTGTACAAAATATGCTTCTGCTAAACTCAAAGCGCCATTGGGCATGGTGGCCGCTCTATCCTAAAACCGCCATTGGGGATGGCCCCGGCTTTGTCCTAAAAAGATAAAGACCAAAAACCGCCATACGAAATGACGACTCTAGGCCCCGTACGTTCCTACAAAATCCATGCCGACGTCGACCCCTAAATGAGAAATAATTTACTTCCCAACCTAAAAATAAGAATTAATTTTTCTTTTAGCACTATTTTAACAAAAAATTTACTAAATTTCTACCTTTTATTTCCTCACAAATTCCCATTGAAGACGAATAATTTTCGTCATTTCAAAAAGACAAGTCAAATGTCGTCGTTTTAACGACAAATGTGACAAACTATTATAGCTTAGAAAATTAGTCTAATTACATTTCATCATAAATGGATCACATTTATAATTTACCCCGTCTTTTTTAGTCTTTTTTAAAAGACAAAATACTACCTTCTTTAGCAAGACTCATTGTTACTTCATTAAAGTCAATTATTGGTCCCTATAATAATGAGAAATCTCCACAACACTCCCATTAATTCAAGTTAATTTTACTAGTGGCAAGGTTTTTATTTTTTTACAAAGACCTTTTTTATTCACATTTGTTGTTCATATTTCATAACTTACTGAATACTAGTTTAGTGGTTAAAATTGATTTTTCGCGCCTGAGATTGTGACTCTATATATATTCACCCAGTCTTGCTTACGATGGAGTTTCCGTTAAATCGTAAAACGTTGATATATTGTTGGACGGTGGTCTCCATTTAGTTGCAAAAGGAATAGTGTGTGTTGTGCATTTAATGTTGCTGCAAGTTTTTCTTGAAGCTATGTCTGCTACTAGCAATTTGGTCAATTGTAGCTCTACATGAGCACTTGCTTACACACCAGCCATGGGTATTATAAATAGCCCTGATGTCCAATGCAGAAACCGCACCACAACATCATTCATCTCCTCTCTTATATCTCCTCTTTCTTATTCTCTCTTTCTATATTTCGGGTATAATTGTTTAACCCGTAGAGAGTATAATATTTGGGCTATTGTCTACTAGTCTTTGAGGAAATATTCTTGTACTCCCATTTTATTATACTGGAATTATTTGGCTCTCTCGCCGGTGGTTTTTTACCCCTCTTTTAAGAGGGTTTTTCCACCTAAAAATCCCGGTGTCATTTTTACCGTCTTTCTTTAATTTCTCTTTTATCTTTAGCTGGATCTATTCGCTTCCGCCGCGCTCTATACCCCTACAAATTGGTATCAGAGCTGCATTATATTCAGCTAGGATATTTCATCATGTCGACCAAATTCGACATCGAGAAATTTGATGGTAAAATTAGTTTTGCAATTTGGCGAGTCCAAATGCAAGCCGTTCTTGTCCAGAATGGTTTAAAGAAAGCCTTGGATGGTAAATCAAAGAAACCAGCCACTATGACGGATGATCAATGGGAAGAAATTAATGAGAAGGCGTTATCCGTGATCCAGCTCTGTCTATCACGAGAGGTGTTGCGGGAGGTCATTAAAGAGAAGTCCGCTGAAGGAATATGGACTAAATTGGAGTCCCTCTACATGACCAAAAGCCTCGCAAATAAGCTCCGTCTTAAGGAGCGTCTTTTCACACTCCGTATGTCAGAAGGTACTCCCATACAAACTCACTTAAATGAGTTCAATTCTATTTTAGTAGATTTGGAGAACCTAGATGTCACTATTGAAGATGAGGATAAAGCCGTTTTACTTATTGTCTCACTACCAACCTCATTTAAACACTTCAAAGAAATAATGTTATATGGAAACAATGATATTTTAATTTTTGAAGATGTCAAGTCCCACTTATTGTCAAAAGAAAAATTTGATACCGAAATTCATTCTGAAAATTCGGGTGAAGGCTTGGTTATTAGAGGGAGAAATTTTGAAAAAGGTAGTAGTAGTAACAATAGGTCCAGGTCAAAGTCTAGAGCTAAAAACTCTAAGTTTTGTCGTTATTGCAAGAAAAAAGGACATGAAGTCTCTGAATGCTATAAATTGAAAAATAAGCAAGAAAGAGATGACAAGGGTATAGGTAAACAACCCGATCACCATGCTGAAGCAAGTGTCGTTGAGTCCGGGTCTGATGGGGAGCTATTAGTAGCTGCTGATATTGAACAAAGGTCCAGAAATGAGTGGATACTTGATTCTGGTTGTACTTTTCACATGTCACCTAATAAAGACTGGTTTTCCACCTACAAACCTGTAGATGGTGGTCTTGTTTTGATGGGCAACGATGCTCAATGCAAAGTTGTTGGTGAAGGTACAGTTACAATTAAAACACATGATGGTGTTACTAGAATCTTAACTGGTGTCAGACACGTCCCTGATTTGAAACGGAATCTCATTTCGTTAGGCACTCTTGAATCACTTGGGTGTAAGTATTCAGCTGAAGGTGGAGTTTTAAAAGTGTCCAAAGGTGTTCTTGTGTTGTTAAAGGCAAATCGATCTGGTAGCTTGTATGTGCTGCAGGGTTCAACCGTTTCAGGTTCCGCAGCAAGTGTCTCATCCACTGACAGCACCAAACTGTGGCATATGAGATTGGGCCACATGAGTGAGAAGGGATTGCGCGTCCTCAACAAAAAAGGACTCATCGGAAGCCATTGTACCGGAAAGGTCGATTTCTGCGAACATTGTGTTTTTGGTAAGCAGAAAAGGGTAAGCTTCTCAAAGGGCGTTCATAGAACCAAAGGTACATTGGATTACATCCATTCTGATCTTTGGGGTCCCTCTCGAGTTTCTTCAAAAGGAGGATGTTTTTACATGTTGACCATTATTGATGATTTCTCAAGAAAGCTCTGGGTTTATTTCCTTAAAAGCAAGACTGAAGTTTTTTCCACTTTCAAGGAGTGGAAAGTCTTGATTGAGAACCAGACTGATAAGAAGATTAAAAGATTGAGAACTGACAATGGTCTTGAATTCTGTTCAAATGAATTCAATCGATTCTGCAAAAAGGAAGGTATTGCCAGACATCACACCATTCCAGGTACTCCTCAGCAAAATGGAGTCGCAGAACGTATGAACAGAACTATTTTGGAGAGAGTTCGCTGCATGCTCTCTCATTCTGGCATGGGCAAAGAGTTTTGGGCTGAAGCGGGTAGCACTGCGTGCTATTTGATCAACCGCTCCCCAAACAGATCGCTAGACGGCGATATTCCAGAAGAAGTTTGGTCAGGTAAACCTGTTGATTATTCAAATCTCAGAATATTTGGTTGTCCTGTATATTCTCATGTAAACGAGGGAAAATTGGATCCTCGTGCTAAAAAATGCATTTTCTTAGGTTATGGCTTAGGGGTTAAAGGGTACCGTTTATATGACCCTGAGTCTCGAAAAACCTTTCTTAGTAGAAATGTTACCTTTCATGAGAATGCTTTGTTATCTTCTGGAAGAGATATTGTTGCTTCCCCTACTGGTACAGATACAGATGATACAGAGAGTACCGTAGAGAAGGTGGAGTTTGAGGTCGCAGCCAAGAATACTCCGGAGGAAGATGTCCCAACTTCCTACCCTCCACCAAATTCCAATGATGAAACCGTTACCACCGACCAAAGAAGTCCACGACAACAACAGCAACATCAACCTCTACGACGAGGTTTACCACAGCCGTGGTCTATGGCTCGAAATCTTCCTGAACAGAGACCAAGAAAATCGACTCAAAGATACGTTGGCCAAAGTGCTAATATTGCTTATGCTTTGGCCGCTGCACATGAAATTGATGATTGTGATGAGCCCAAAAGTTATTTTGAGGCTACCTCCAATGGAGATTCAGCACAATGGGTTGCAGCTATGCAAGAAGAGATCGAGAGTCTTCATAAGAATGAAACTTGGGATCTGGTGAAGTTACCAGATGGTAAGAGAGCTATCAGTTGCAAGTGGATCTTTAAGAGAAAGGAAGGCATTCCAGGTGTTGAGAATGCAAGGTACAAAGCAAGGTTTGTCGTCAGAGGGTTTGATCAACAGGAAGGCATTGATTTCAATGAGGTATTTTCTCCTGTTGTTCGTCACACCTCAATTCGTATATTACTTGCTCTAGTTGCTTTGCACGATTTAGAGTTGGAGCAGTTAGATGTCAAAACTGCTTTTCTTCATGGTAATCTTGAAGAGGAAATCTACATCCATCAACCCGAGGGTTTTGTTGTCCCTGGTAAAGAGGACTATGTTTGCCGTTTGAAAAAGTCTCTTTACGGTCTTAAGCAGTCTCCAAGACAGTGGTACAAAAGGTTTGATTCGTTCATGGTTGGGCATGGCTACTCAAGAAGTAGTTATGATAATTGTGTTTATTTTCAGAAGACGTCAGATGGGTCTTTCATGTACTTGTTACTTTATGTCGACGACATGTTGATCGCGGCACGAGATAAGTCTCTTATCAACAAGTTAAAGGCTCAGTTGAACAATGAGTTTGATATGAAGGACTTAGGTCCTGCCAAGAAAATTCTTGGAATGGAGATTAGTAGGGATCGTCAGGCAGGGAAACTTGTTCTGTCACAAAAGAAATACATCCTGAAGATGATGGGCAGGTTTAATATGCAAGATTGTAAACCTGTTACTACTCCACTTGCTGCTCATTTTAAATTGTCATCTGAACAGTGTCCACAAACAGAAGAAGGTAAAAGGCGCATGTCACATGTTCCTTATTCAAATGCCGTTGGAAGTTTAATGTATGCCATGGTGTGCACTCGGCCAGATTTGGCTTATGCTGTTAGTGTTGTTAGCAGATTTATGCACAATCCGGGCAAAGAACATTGGGAAGCCATTAAATGGATTCTTCGTTATCTGAAGGGTTCTCCTGATATTGGTTTGGTATTTAATCGACAGAGAGCTGATCCCGGAGGCATAGTTGGTTATGTTGATGCTGACTATGGTGGTGATTTAGATCGGAGAAGATCACTTTCCGCTTATATCTTTACATTTTGTGGCTCTGCTATCAGTTGGTATTCTTCATTACAAGCCATTGCGGCATTGTCAACTACTGAAGCAGAATATATTGCTGCCACTGAAGGGGTGAAAGAAGCTATATGGCTTCAAGGCTTGGTAAGTGAACTTGGGTTACAACAAGACATTCTTGTTGTGTTTTGTGATAGCCAAAGTGCTGTCCACTTAACCAAGAATAGCAAACATCACTCGAAGACCAAGCACATTGATATAAGACACCACTTTATCCGAGATACCATTGCTGCAGGAAATCTTACCGTCGAGAAGGTTCATACAGCCGAAAATCCTGCAGATATGTTAACCAAGCCACTTACAGCAGCTAAGTTCGATCATTGTCTTAACTTAGCTGGTGTCATCCACACCTAACAAGGTGTTCATGGCGAAGAGAGCGTTTTTCATTCAAAATGGTGACCAAGGTGGAGATTTGTTGGACGGTGGTCTCCATTTAGTTGCAAAAGGAATAGTGTGTGTTGTGCATTTAATGTTGCTGCAAGTTTTTCTTGAAGTTATGTCTGCTACTAGCAATTTGGTCAATTGTAGCTCTACATGAGCACTTGCTTACACACCAGCCATGGGTATTATAAATAGCCCTGATGTCCAATGCAGAAACCGCACCACAACATCATTCATCTCCTCTCTTATATCTCCTCTTTCTTATTCTCTCTTTCTATATTTCGGGTATAATTGTTTAACCCGTAGAGAGTATAATATTTGGGCTATTGTCTACTAGTCTTTGAGGAAATATTCTTGTACTCCCATTTTATTATACTGGAATTATTTGGCTCTCTCGCCGGTGGTTTTTTACCCCTCTTTTAAGAGGGTTTTTCCACCTAAAAATCCCGGTGTCATTTTTACCGTCTTTCTTTAATTTCTCTTTTATCTTTAGCTGGATCTATTCGCTTCCGCCGCGCTCTATATATACCCCTACATATATATTTGCTCGCAAAACCAGTGTCTAATGCTACTCAAAGTTACAGTACGTACCACCATCACACGGTTTTGATCGTACCTCTACCGACATGGCGACATCAATTCACTACTCAAGCATCATATGCTACTAAAAAAAACTAAAAAAAAAAATCCTATCAGCTTTTTTTATTGTGTTCCCACAACTATGATGATGCTCGTCACTTTGTCAGCTTATTGCTAAAATGCTTACCACTCATTTTAAACGAACTGTTTGCTTTAATGTATTTCACACCCTTTTAATTCCTGTAATGCATTAACTTACTAATCAAGTTCCTGCACATTTCTTTGTTAACTATATTACTTAAACTGATAGTAAGCAGGGAGGTTTACCATTTAATCTATCATCCTTCTATTTAGAAGACGGAGTTATAGCGCAAAATGGCAGAGTCGATAGTGACCGAGTTGGTTAAAAGTGTTGCGGAAAAAGTGGGTTCCGAAGTTTGGAAAAGAATAGTTGCTGCAGCTGATATTGATTCTCAAATAAAAGAGCTTCAGGATATCAAACATACAATTGAAGCTACACTTCTTGACGCAGATTCGTCGCAGATGTGCAGTCATTCTCAACGAGATGTGCTCGACAAGCTTGAACGTGGACTTGCCAGATTAATTGATTTCCAGGATGCAAAAGCCGCGAAAGCCAAGCAGAAACAACTCATGAGCGGAAGTAAGTTTACCAAAGAGACGCGCTTATTCTTTTCCACTTCAAACGAGCTTGTCTCCCCCTTCAAGGATGCTAGCAAAATCAAGGGTATTACGGGGGAATTGAGTCGCATTGCAAGAAACCATGCTCAATACGGAAGCATAGTTAGCTTGCCGTATTTGAACCATACACGAGCATTGAACAATGTATCGGGGTCTTATATAAGTACTGATATGGTAATTGGACGAGACGGAGACAGGGATAAGATGGTAAATTCGCTGTTAGAGTCCTCCGCGGCTGCTGGTGTACTCCCAGTTGCTTCCTTTGTTGGGATGGGTGGAGTCGGGAAGACTACATTGGCTCAGTATGTTTACAATGATGAAAGGATCACAACATATTTTGATTTGCAGCTTTGGGTTTTTGCCACCCAAGATTTTAGTGTCAAGGATGTGTTACGGCAGATGGTGACGAGTGCCACTGATGAAAAATCTCATGACTACGACATCAATCAGCTCGAAAGGCGTTTATTTCAAGCAATTGTTGGGAAGAGGTTTTTGCTTGTTTTGGATGGTGTGTGGGATAACGACAGTCTGAGAGCAAAATGTCTAGAATTGTGTGCACTGCTTAGAGTCGGGGGTCAGGGGAGTAAAGTTCTCCTTACCACACGTAGTGACACTGTCGCTAGAATTATCGGAACCCAAGAGCCTCACATAGTTAGTGATTTAGGGGATGATGATTCTTATCTCCTCTTTCAACATGTGGCTGCTACAGAGTGGCATGAGCCAGGGGTGGAGGCCATCGCAAAGGAGATAGCATATATGTGTCCTAAAGTCCCACTTGTTATACGGGCAATTGGAAGCCTTTTAGCTGGGAAACGTACTGTTAAGGAATGGCGAGTTTTTAGGGATGATCAGCTTGCAAATTTTGCATCATATGGCCGTGACGTCTTAGGCACACTCAAACTCAGTTATGATCAATTAGGTACAAGCCTAAGACTGTGTGTTGCATACTGTTCTTTGTTTCCGAAGGGATTCCAGTTCGAAAAAAGTATTCTCATACGCCTTTGGATTGCCATGGGATATGTCGAGTGCAAGTATACTAATCAAAGTTTAGAAGAGGTTGCAGAAGGATATGTGTTGTGTTTGCTAAGTCGAGGATTTTTCTACTGTAACGAGACTAACGACAAGGATGGGTATAAGTGCCCTGACAGTTTTTATATGCACAACCTGATGCATGATTTAGTGCTCTCGATTGCCGGGTTTAAGTATAAGATGGCTGATTCAAATACAAATGAATTCGACGAAAGAGTTTGTCATGTTTCATACCATTTAGAAGACCACTCGTCTTGGAAAACCCCATCATCACTATTCAAAATCAAGCAGTTGATGTCGCTCCTTCTCCCAATTCCATCAAAAGGTCTGGATTCGTTGGAGCGAGTTAGAGTTGTGCCATTAAATGATATATCTATATTCAGAATTCAGTCTTTGAGGGTACTGCGGATGCATGGGCTAGGTATTAACAAACTGCCAAGATCGCTAGGCAAACTGATCCATCTGAGGTATCTCGATTTTTCATACAACCCTATTCGTAAACTCCCCGACTCAATTACACAGCTAGTGAATCTTTACTTACTTGACCTATCCTACTGTCGAAGCCTTGAAGAATTGCCTGAGGACATAAACAAGCTAGTGATGCTGAGGCACCTTAACCTCCTTAGTTGTGATAAATTGAGTCATATGCCAAAGGGGTTGATAAAACTGACACAGCTCGAAACTCTAAATTATTTCGTTGTAGGGAAACAACGCAACTCTGACACTCTCTATGGAAATAAAGCTAAATTGGCGTGTGGTTTAGCAGACCTAAGGTTCTTTGATCAACTTAAGGGAAAGTTATCAATTGTTTTGGTCGAACGATCAAAGGATATAGTATCAGAAGCCAAAGCTGCAAATCTAGATAAGAAAGATATTACGGATTTTACTATGATATTTAGAGCGAGCATATTAGAGGACGAGATGGTGCTAGAAAACCTCAAACCCATTGCTGATCTAAAATACTTACGTATCGAGAACTATGGGGGAATCAGGTTGCCATATTGGATGAGAGACGAAATTCATTGTTGGCTTCCAAATCTGGTTGAAATTGAAATAGCCGAGTGCAAAGAATGCGTGTATATGTGCTCTTTTGAAAGACTCCCTCATCTCCAATATCTAAACTTAGAGAGATTGGATAAGGTGGAGTACATAGAAAATGCTAGTCGCAACTGCTTCAACGCGGTAGTTCTTGCAGACGAGCTCCCTTCCACTTCCTTATTTCCGTCCCTTAGAAATCTCTCCCTTAGGGACATACCTGGCTTAAAGGGATGGTGGAGTACAGCAAACTCTGCTCAAGATCAAGGTTTGAATCTACGATAAAATATCTCGCTATTTGTGGCAAAACCAAGGTAGTAGACTAGTAGCAGAGCAAACACGTGCTTCTACAAATGTGCTTGCTAAGCCGAGACAATCAGTCATCTTCCTCAAAAGCTACCTTCCCATGCTATGTAACCTCGATTTTTGCAATAATCAAATGGTACATCTCCCTGAGGAGTTTCGGGGTATGAATTCTTTGAAAAGCTTAGGAATATACGACTGTGAAGCATTTGAGACGGTTCCAGAGTGGATTGACAGCCTTACCTCCCTCGAAAGCATGACTATATATAATTGTCCCAGGTTGAAATCATTGTCGTGCGAGATCAGCTACTTATCCAACTTGAAGTCATTATACCTTAAAGAATGCTCATGGGAGCTTGCGGAGAGATGCCAGGAGCCATTGGGCGAAGACTGGCCCAAAATTCAACATATTCCCAACATTTGCATTGAACCCGCTTACCGTGATGAGTCGTGATGTTAAATGTAGTGACGAGATATGAGCTACTCTTTCCGTCTGAAGTCATTTGTTATCTATAGTTAAAATACCTCTTAGTGAATAAAAAAGATAAATAAATGATTGAGACGGAATGAGTAGATATTTATCTCGGTTTTCAGGGAGGCAGAATATTGCTCTCTAGTCGGCCTTTTTAAAAAGCCTGTATTTTGTAGATGTGAGATTTTTAAGAAACAATGTGATGACAGTGAATCTTAAAAACATAACATTCAAAGCGTACAATCAAAATTGAAACATTGAACAAATTTCAACAAATTGATGTAATGGATGAAAAGCTACTCGAGAATTCGAAATTAACTTGGCTTAACAGATGGTCCAAGTCGCTTGAAAAAAAAAACGGAGTTGTTGCAAAATCCCTGGCAAAATCCTGAACTCAGATATCGTAGTGCTTCTACAAAAGAGTTCCAAAATAAATTTGTCTCTAAACTGTACATCAGAACCTAATACAGATGTCCTATATAACTAATTGGCAACCTAAATGCCACCGGAATGATCAGATTTTGGCGGAGGAGGATCTGGAGGAACTTGACGCACAAACTACCCTTTTACGCGAGGGCGTTGCTCTGCTAGCTTCTTTCGACTTTCATATCGAACCTGTACAACAAATACCTCTTTAGTACTCAACAAGTAACAACATTGTGTTAATCAACCAGATTAGCAGGAAACTATAATGTTGACAGTTTTATTACCTTTTTGCCAAAACATCTTTGCTTCCTCCTTAATCGGAACTTATTGAGAGCCGCTTCCCTTTGCAAAGAACGCTGGCTAACCAAGCCATGACTTTGTTCATGACTTCACTCAGTCCCATTCTGATGGGTGAAAGTGTCGTCAGAGAAGTGGGATCGATCTTCTAAAGATTCCAGCTTTTGATCCTGCCTATAAACAGACTGATTCTTGGATATTCTTTGAATAAAGTCCATGGGGTTGGAGTTGGAGTTTTGGTTCATTTGCTGATTGGCTGAACTTGGGCTCAGTGAAGGTGACGGTGTCCGAAAATCTGGAGTAGAACATCCATCTACCTGGACCCGACTCTTCTGAAGTAAGACAGGAAATGGATTTTGAGAAACATTTCCAAGCTCAAATTCAGCAGAAGATGAAACTTTGCTGTCTTTGGGGCAGAGATCGGAATTTGCATTTGAATTTGATGCCGGTATTATCCTATTGACATACCTAAAACAAATCACACTTGGATTAGTCCCGAGTTTCAACGATAACGAGAACGAGTTACTGCGAGATTATGAAGAGAGAGCCTATTTTTTTAGTCATGAGCACCACCTCTTATAAGGTTACCAACTTAGCTAGTTGATATCTGCAAAGCCTATTTTTTTAGGAACGGTGAGTCGGTGACTTACTGATTGCCTTCTCCAGACATGCTGCCATAGATTTTTCAGCTCATTAATCCTGATTGGCGTAACAAGAAAATCGGCTCCCCCCCGCATCCTGCACTTGTATACCAAACTCACAGAATCATATTTACACATCACTGCATACAATTACAGAAACATCTTAATCTCATTTCTGTAAGTTAGCATTAAAAAGCCAGTCTTTTAATTCTAGTAACATACTTATAACTGGGATGTTCTTGCGGATCTCGTGCTCCATAATCAATGTCAGAAGCGCATATCCAGAAATCGATGGCAACTCTATCTCAGTTAATATGAGGTCTATGCCATGAGGTCTCGCCTTCAACACCTCCCAAGCCTTCAGCCCATCTTGAGCCGTGGCAACTGCACGGAAAAGCAGGCCATTTATAAGTATTTATGTGACTATGTCAATCAAGTTGTGAACCTGCAAGTATGGTTACTGTCATATACGAGTAATTAGTCTGATAAATAGTGACACACGACTTTTGAGAAGTTACCCTTCTCTACTTAATATCTTCTGTACCATTAAGCTACTAACTACAACTTCTCCCATCAAATTCCAAAATCAACACACCAAATTTCTTCACATACCCAACTCAATTTGTTAATCTTTTTTTTATCAAATTCCCAAAACCCAAAATCAACCCACCAAAATATTTTATTTATTTAAATATATCACCTGGATAAAATTAATGGTAATAGTTAATTTAACCGCAAAATAGCGGAAATAGTCAAAAAAAAAAAATAGTAAACGTAATATTATTAACATGAAATGTTATGAAAGTAATAATATTAACAATAGGCATAGTGTCTTATAATTTATTGATAAATAAACTTTACATCTCATCATATTTCAAGATATATATTATAGAAAAGTTATTACAAATGATAAATGTATAAATTAAATAATTCTAACTCAATTATATTTCATATATAATATACAAATGGTAAATAGAGGTAGCACGGGCACCAAAACTATATTATTGATACTTATATCATTATTTATTGCTACACTTGAAATCTCACCCGTGCCATGACCCATTTTGGGAGATGGACCGTCTACAAACCATTCGATCGGACCAAGATCTAATCTGAACCATTAAAAACTAATAGATCTCCATTTTTTCCTTTTAAGAAATGGAGAGAATCCGTACTTCCCACTTGGCCTGGCTGAGCTTCGTCTCTGCCGACATAAATTCATGAGTCACCAACAACATCAACATCAACATCAGTGTTGAAGAAACGCGTTGGCAAAGTGCTCAAAAGAATATTCAACGTAATGCATGCGAAACTACAATACTGATCAGCTAATTGCTAAGTATTTTCCATAGTTGACTGGCTGCACACCCTTTTGATTTATACCCATACGTTCCCTATCCTCTTCTTCACTGTCAAAGAAAGACTAATTGGGACACATCAATTCTTGAAAGCTATATGCTTGCTTAGCTTCCTGTATTTCTTTCCGACTTCCCGGAAATTTCCTTGTTCGCTAGATAAATAAGCTGATTGAAGTCGGAAATAGTACCAATCACATCTATCGTCCTCTTAATTAACTACAGAATACTTCAGTTTTTACGGTTTTATTATCACACCTCACAAATCCTCAATTGAGATTTACCTAATCAAGTAGTCTATACTAAAACCAAACTATTCTAATAAGAAGACGGACTCTGAGGGCTAAATGACAGATGCAATAGTGACTGAGTTGGTTAAAACTATTGGGGAGAAAGCGGGTTCCAAAGTTTGGAAAACAATAGTTGATGCAGCTAATGTTGATTCTCAAATAAAAGCGCTTCAGGATCTCAAAATTACCGTTGAAGCTACACTTCTTGATGCGGATTCATCACAGGTGTGCAGTCATTCTCAACGAGTTGTGCTCGAGAAGCTTGAAGTTGGACTTACTAAATTAAACGATTTCCAAGAAGCAAAAGCAGCGAAAGACAAGCAGAAACAACTCATGAGCGGGAGTAAGCACACCAAAGAGGCGCGCTTGTTCTTTTCCACTTCAAATCAACTTGTGTCTCGCTTCAAGGATTCTTGGAAAATCAACGGTATTAAAGGAGAAATGAGTCGCACAGTAAGCAACTATGCCCAATTTGGAAGCATAGTTAGCTCGCCATCTTTGAACCAAACTCGAACAATGGGTCAGATAACGGGGTCTTATATGAGTACAGATATGGTGATTGGACGAGATAGAGACAGGGATAAGATGGTAAGCTTGCTGTTAGACGGCTCCTCCGCTGCTGCTAGAGGCAGCATCCTCCCTGTCGCTTCTATTGTTGGGATAGGTGGAGTTGGGAAGACTACATTGGCTCAGTATGTGTACAATGATGATAGGATTAAGAAATATTTTGATTTGCAGCTTTGGGTTTCCGTCACCCAAAATTTTAGTGTCAAGGAGGTGTTACGGAAGATAGTGACGAGTGCCACTAATGAAAAAGCTCTCGACTACGAGATCGATCAGCTCCAACAGCGTTTGTTTCAAGCAATTGCCGGGAAGAGGTTTCTGCTTGTTTTGGATAGTGTGTGGGATGACGACAGTTTGAGAGAAAAATGGCTAGAATTGAGAGCCATGCTCATGGTCGGGGCTCAGGGAAGGCAAGTTCTCCTTACCACACGCAGCAAAACAGTTGCTAGAATCATTGGAACCAAAGACCCATTCGTGGTTAGGGATTTAGGATATGATGATTCGTTGCTCCTGTTTCGACATGTGGCTATTACTGAGTGGCATGAGCCAGGGGTGGAGGCTATCTTGGAAGAGATTCTGGAGATGTGCCCCAAAGTGCCCCTTGCTATACGGGCAATTGGAAGCCTTTTAGCCGGGAGATATACTGTCAAGGAATGGCGAGCTTTTAAGAATGCTCAGCGTGACAATTTTACCTCATATGGAAGTGATGTCATATGCACACTCAAGCTTAGTTACGATCAGTTAGGTACAAGGGTCAAACGATGTGTCACATACTGCTCTTTGTTCCCAAAGGGACACGAATTTGAAAAAAGTGGGCTCATTCATCTTTGGATCGCCATGGGATATGTTGAGGGCGAGTACACAGACCAAAATCCGGAAGAGGTGGCAGAAGAATATGTATTGTGTTTGCTAAATCGAGGTTTTTTCTACTGTTATTACAAGGACGAGCATAAGTGCCCAGAAAGTTTTTGGATGCACAACCTGATGCATGATTTAGTGCTCTCGATTGCTGGGTTTAAGTATAAGATGGCAGATTCAATAACAAACGAATTTGATGAGAGAGTTTCTCATTTATCTTTCAATTTCGCAAACGAGTCGTCTTGGAAAGCCCCACCATCACTATTCAAGATCAAGCGGTTGGAATCGTTGCTTCTCCCTCTTCCATCAAATGGTCGGCAATCCATGAATCAACTTAAACTTTCCCCATTAAATGAGATGTCTATATTCAGAATTAAGTCTTTGAGGGCCTTGCGGATACATAGGTTAGGGATTAATGAATTGCCAAAATCATTAGGCAAACTGAGGCACCTGAGGTATCTTGATTTTTCGGGAAACTTTATCCGTAAACTCCCCGACTCAATTACACAGCTAGTGTATATGTACTTACTTGACCTGTCCAACTGTTGGTGCCTTGAAGAGCTTCCCGAGGAAATAGGCAAGCTAGTGATGCTAAGGCACCTTAACCTTGCTGGTTGTGACAACTTGAGTCATATGCCCAAGGGGTTGCGGAAACTGTCAGGTCTTGAAACCCTTGGCCATTTTGTTGTGGGGAAACCAAGCAAGTCTGTCACTCTCTATGGATCGAAGGATAACGCGGCGTGTGATCTATCAGACCTAGGCTGTCTTGATAATCTTAAGGGAGAGTTGACAATCATTTTGGTTGACCGATCAAAGGATGTAGTGTCAAAAGCCAAAGATGCAAATCTGAACAGGAAAGAGATTACTAAATTTACGATGAAATTTAGAGGGAGCAGTTTAGAGGACGAGATGGTGTTAGAGAACCTCAAACCCGGTGCTAATCTAGAATACCTGACTATAGAAAACTATGGGGGGAAGAGGTTGCCAAGTTGGATGAGAGAAGGAATCCATGTATGGGTTCCAAATCTGGTTCAAATTGAAATCGTTAATTGTAAGGAATGCATAAATATGTGCTCTTTTGGAAGACTCCCTCATCTTATATCTCTAAGCTTAAAGAGCTTGGATAAGGTGGAGTACATAGAAAATTGTAGTAGCAAAATAGGCAACATGGTAGTTCTCGAAGACGAGCACCCTTCCACTCCCTTATTCCCGTCCCTTACAGAACTCAACCTCAAAAACATACCTGAGTTGAAGGGATGGTGGAGCGTTGCAGAATCTGCTCAAGATCGGAGTCAGAATCAACTCCAAAAATGGATGCCTCCATTTCCCAAATTGAGTAAAGTGACAATGGACATGGAGTTGGTCATTTCGTTGGCTCAAGTGTTTCTACAAGGTATTACTTCTTTACAATATCTCACTGTTTTTGGCAAAACAAGGGTTATTGCAGAACAAACATGTGGACCTTCAAAACTGCCCACTAAGCAGAGACAACCAGTCATCCTCCTCAAAAACTACCTTCCCAGGCTCCGTAACGTATCTTTTTATGATGCTCAAATGGAACATCTCCCGGAGGAGTTTCGAGGTATGTCTTCTTTGAAAGACCTACTAATATGCTTTGGTTATTCATTTGAGGCAGTTCCAGAGTGGATTGACAGCCTCACCTCACTCGAAAGCATTACTATAAAATATTGCCCAAGATTGAAATCGTTGCCGGAACAGATGTGCAACCTATCCAACTTGAAATCACTAACCCTTGAAAGATGCTCGAGGGAGCTTGCAGAGAGATGCTACGAGCCATTGGGAGAAGACTGGCCCAAAATTCAACATATTCCCAACATTGTCATTCACCCCGTTAACAGTGATGAATCATAGAAGAATTTTATGAATTTATGAACAAGAATTTTATGAATTAATCAAAATTCTCTATCGAGATGATCTTGACGATTAAGAGTGGTGATCGTTTGAATATTGATCTGGTGCCTGGTGGTGTGCCTTCCACTGGTTTCGGGTGGCTTGAGTATCTCTAATGTTGTATGTAACACTCGTACTTGTGACTTATATAATCATAATATTTAATGTAATTACAATATGAAAATAATAATTTAGACTTATCATCGATATTTTATGTATTCGTTATTCTAACCGCTTTCATACGGGTCAAAATGTTCATATGACATTTAGTTGGTGTTGGAATATACAACCCACATATGTGAGTTGTCCCACATTGTTGAAGAAAGAGAGATTGTACCACTTTATAACCAAGGGGGTTGTGTTGTCGAGTGGTCCGTCTCTCCTCCGTTTGGGTGTGGCCCAACCCGTTTAAATGTTCTAACATGGTATTAGAGCCCAAGGTTTCGTCCTGGGTGTAGCCCTATTGCCAATTGGTTTTAGGATGGAACCTCTCTTGTGTTGTTGAGTCGTCCGTCTACAGTTGGTCTCTTATAATAACGTTATTTAATTTATCTTAATTATTTGGTATTTATAACACGATCCGATTCATTTAAGGAAGTTCCGTTTTTCATGTTAAGGTACCCCTTAATGAAATTATCATATCCCGATCAAAATCTAAACCTAACCATCATTGAATATATTTTCTTAGTTCATGGATTATATATCAGAGGTAGTACATCTGATTATGTATTTTCTGAGTTTTATGAAAAACTTTTTGAGTTTTACGTTAAAGAATTTGAGTTTTTACAATAAATTTTCTGAGTTTTTTTAGTCCGAGACTTTATTTGGCCTAGCTTTTTATACATCGGATGTAATACCTCATACATTTTTATTTTTTGAGTTTACATATATTTTTTCCGAGTATATACAATTTGCAAGTTATATAATAATTTTTTGATTGAAAAACTCAAAATTAATTTAATTTATAAGTATAGTTTTTGAGCAATGTAAAAAAAATTTAGCTTAATATTTAAGTAAACATGCTCAAAAACTTTGTTGTAAAAACTTAAATTCTTTTTCATAAAACTCAGAAAGTATATAATCAGATGGATGTGTAATCCATGAACTGAGCTTTTAAAGAGTTTTTTTTTTACTAAAAAACACTTTCTGACCAAACACATCATTATTAAAGGTGCTCAAAATAAATTCTCAAAAGTTCAAAATTTGCCTTCTTACCCATAAAAATAAAAGCACCAATTTTATGTTATTAATTTTTAAAAACTACTTTTTAAAAATAAAACTTAAGAAATAGAAACTCGTTTTTAATATGTTAGGTCAAAGATACTCTTAAAATTCCTATAGACAATTGTAATTGTCTTTAACTCCTAATGACACTAAAAAATTGCCTTATATTATTATATTTCTCAGTATATAATTAATACATAATCTTCAGTGTTAACTAATATTAATCCTAATCAAACTACGACGTCAATAATCCTATCATCCCCTCCCTCTTTGAACGGAATTGTCCTCAATTCAATCCGTTAGGATTAGATATTTCAGGTATCTTATTTAACCAATGTAACTAATTTGACCAAAAATCTCCATTTTAGAGCATCATGTCATTTGTTTATTTTTCCATTCTTCGCGAGGGCGGAGAAGTATTGTAGTCCTCCGTCCCAGTCAATTGTTATCTTTTTATTTTGGCACAAAGACCGGGAAAGAATTATGGGTCATTTAAGTTTCCACTTAGTGGATGACAATTGGACAATAGACCCATTGGATGATCCAATTACTCGTAGAAAACTTTCCTAATATAAAATGAACAACAATTCACTAACACACCAAAAAAGAAATAGGACAACAATTAATCGGAACGGAGCGAGTACTAATTAGTGGTAAACAAATGAGTGCGACAAATGGACTACATTGTAAGAAAATACCCAAAAACCAAAGCACAATCAATCTGCTTCCAAAATTAGCTCATACTTTAAAAATGTAATTTTTGCACATACAAATGTTACGTGTCACAATATTAAATTGAAAGAGGAGAATGAGAGTAGAGAAGAAGAAGAAGATACCCGATTTGTTAGGTTGATTAATTTGAAATTTGCGGTGAGATTCGAAAAGTTGACCAACAATAGATGCAATCACATACTATGGGGACTATTGTTAATATATGAGTCAATTAGATTTTAATCTCATTTGAAATCCACAAACCACAAAGTTACTCCCTTTTCAATTTTTTTTTAAATTACTCTCTTATACTCTCTCCGTGCCCGTTAATTATTGTCTTATTTTTTTAGGGTCTTTCAGTCAATTGTTGTCGTTTTTATATTTAGAAGTCTTTTCTATGAGTAATTTGATCAGTCATTATCCATTTGTCATCCACTAAGTGTGGGACCGGAAATGGTTCTTTACTCATTCCTAAATTCTTGTGCCAAAATGAAAATACAACAAATGACCGGGACGGAGGGAATATTACATTTTGGCTAAAATTATTCAAAAATTTCAATTTAAGTGATTTATTTCATTTGTTTTTAAACACTCCCTCCATTTATCTATAGAGTTATACATAGTACCTTTTAAAGTATAAATTAGCTAAGCTACATAAAGAATAAGGTCAGAAACATACGAAATAAACCACCTTAAATTACAGTTTTGAACCAAATATTAGAAATTAATACAACTTAAATAAGTAATTTTGGGAAAAAAAATTCAAATGAAGTAATCTTTTAAAAATGTCAATTTCAAAAGGGAATAAAATATAATTAACTCTGTTTATATTAATAAGTCTATGACGTGGCGATGTGGGGAGATGACTCAATTAGAGTCTAGAGATGTCAATTTTAGCCGCACCCGATCAAAACCCGATCCACCAAATCTTAAAAGTCGGATAAAAACCCGACTCAAACGGATGACGGATGGATGATAGATGAAAAGGATGACGGTTGGATGATGAGTTGGATGAAGAAATCTCACCCGTCATCGATCAACCACTCGGAAAGTAATCCACGGGGTGAAGGCAACAATATTCTGTTTTGCAGGGTACTAATTTCGGATGGAAGGAAAACGTTTTTTACGGTGGCATGGGCAGTATGGAATGATAGGAATGATGTAATCCACGGGGCAAAGGCAACAATGGGCTAAGGTTAAGGCGGCAATGGACCTTCGGAGACAATTGTGAACAGATGCTTAAGCTACTACAAAGGTTACCAAGGAGCCAGCGACAATGGGCATGAGTCGAGGTGCAAAATGGCATCCCCCTGATACGGGTTCTTGGAAGCTTAGTATTGACGCGGCTTCTTATGGCACTTGTGGTAGTGCGTTTGGGTTTGTAATTCCTGGAGCGGATGGCGAAGTGTCAAGAGCAGGCTGTAAGCAGATTCGAGAGCAGTGGGCACCAGAAATTATTGAAGCTTGTGATTTAACCAGGGGTGCAAAAGCTGGTTGCGGAAACAGATTGTTTGCAACTTGTCAGTATGATGAACAAAAGAGTCTACCCAGCTACTAACTTTGGGTTAATAGAATAATTGGTAGGGAAATTTGTGAAATTTCAACAATTGATGTAAAGGCGTACAATCGTAATTGGACATTGAACAAATTTCAACAAATTGATGTAATGGATGAAAAGCTACAACTTGAGCATTCGAAATTAACTTGGTTTAACAGATGGTCCAAGTCGCTTAAAAAAAAACGGAGTCATTACAAAATCCTGGTAAAATCCTGAACTCAAATATGGTAGTGCTTCTACAAAAGAGTTCCAAAATAAATATGTCTCTAAACTGTACATCAGAACCTAATACAGATGTCCTATATAGCTAATTGGCAACCTAAATGCCACCGGAATGATCAGATTTTGGCGGAGGAGGATCTGGAGGAACTTGACGCACAAACTGCCCTTTTACACGAGGGCGTTGCTCTGCTAGCTTCTTTCGACTTTCATATCGAACCTGTACAACAAATACATCTTTAGTACTCAACAAGTAACAACATTGTGTTAATCAGCCACATTAGCAGGATACTTGTAATGTTGAGACAGTTTTATTACCTTTTTGTCAAAACATCTTTCCTTCCTCTTTAATCGGAACTTATTGAGAGCAGCTTCCCTTTGCAAAGAACGCTGGCTAACCAAGCCATGACTTTGTTCATGACTGCACTCAGTCCCATTCTGATGGGTGAAAGTGTCGTCAGAGAAGTGGGATCGATCTTCTAAAGATTCCAGCTTTTGATCCTGCCTATAAACAGACTGATTCTTGGATATTCTTTGAATAAAGTCCATGGGGTTGGAGTTGGAGTTTTGATTCATTGGCTGATTGGCTGAACTTGGGCTCAGTGAAGGTGACGGTGTCCGAAAATCTGGAGTAGAACATCCATCTACCTGGATCCGACTCTTCTGCTGAAGTAAGACAGGAAATGGATTTTGAGAAACATTTCCAAGCTCAAATTCAGCAGATGAAACTTTGCTGTCTTTGGGGCTGAGATCGGAATTTGCATTTGAAGTTGACGTCGGTATTATCCTATTGACATACCTAAAACAATTCAAACTTGCGTTAGTCCCGAATTTCAATGATAACGAGAATGAGTTACTGTGAGGTTATGAAGAGAGAGCCTCACCGTGTAAAAGCCGAGGCATTAGAATGGTTCAGCATTTGGTTTTCAGTAATGCTCTTATTTTCAGGCACAGCAGGAGAACATCGCGTCAGAGAGAGATCCAAATGAGGAGAGGAGTCGTGTAAATTTGCTCGATCAGTCGCGCGTGAATTTGATTTAGAGTGGATGTCAAAAGATCCAATCAAATCTATAGCTTGTTTAGGAGGAGGCTTGGACATCAGATTCATAACCATTTTATCCGTAAGACGTTCTTGCTCCAACCTTTGATCTCGATCCAGCACTCTATTACCTTTGTATGTAGCTGTATCTGACCCACCATTACGGTGCTCTTGAATTCTCAACTCGGTAACAGGAGACAACTCTTGTTTTGGTTGCGAGGAACTTTCGACCTCAGTCGTGTAGGCACTCTCACCTTGCAAATCTAGCTTTCCACATGAGCTCTGCACAAAAGTCTTATAATTACTAAAAGAAAATACTCAAATACCAACTACAGGACACTTTATCAGCAACTTAAAGGTTTATTTCAGTTTTCTTTTCTGTCCTATATTTCTCGAGAATAAAGCAAAATCGCTTCTTAGACTGCCTAACATATGCAACCACAAGGCAATGTTTTCTAACCTGTGCATCACTTCCTTTCTTGAGGCAGTCCTCCTGACCCTGGGCACACACTTTGGAGCCACCGCTTAAACGATCACTAGTAGCATTGTTCTCAGCAGTGACTTCCAGGTTTTCCAGTGCAACACTCTCATCCCGAGAGTCATCTCCTCCTATAGTCAACTTCTGTGAAAGGAAAAAAAAAGAATTACAAATGAGTAAAGCATCCCAACGAGTTTTCTTAAATTTAAATTTTGCTTGTACATCGATTATTGCACTATGGCATGTTAGTGAAGACTGTAATACAATGAGCCTAATTTTTAAGGAACGGGAACTTACGGATTGCCTTCTCCAGACATGCTGCCATAGATTTTTCAGCTCATTTATCCTGATTGGCTTAACAAGAAAATCGGCTGCTCCTCGCATCATGCACTTGTATACCAAACTCACAGAATCATACTTAGACATCACTGCATACAATTACAGAAACATCATAATCTGATTTCTGTAAGTTACCATTAATAAGCAGACTTATAATTCTTCTAGTAACATACTTATAACTGGGATGTTCTTGCAGATCTCGTGCTCCATAATCAATGTCAGAAGCGCATATCCAGAAATCGATGGCAACTCTATCTCAGTTAATATGAGGTCTATGCCATGAGGTCTCGCCTTCAACACCTCCCAAGCTTTCAGCCCATCAGGAGCCGTGGCAACTGCACAAAAAACCAGGCCATTTATAAGTATTTATGCCACTTAAGTTGTGGACCTGCAAGTATGGTTACTGTCATATAATTAGTCTGATAAACAGTGACACACGGCTTTTGACAAGTTCTCCCGACTGATTGAAAGTTTGATACTATACACGAGTACACAGAAAACATTATCACGATGGCATTTTAATTGCAAATCTAAGCGACCTTATTTAAACTTATAGTGACTTGTAAAAAATCATTTCTCATATCGTTTTTTTTACGGGAAGGCGTTAACAGTATTATCCGATCTTGATTAGTTGAAAGTTGTAAGTAGCCATTTTGGTTTCAATCGTAACATATTCTCCTTATAGTTATTCTAAGAACGTCTCACAGTATTTATTCGGGAAACTATAATTGTTCTCAGCAAAGAAAAACAAGAACTGACAACAAACTTCCATCAAATTGACAATTACAACAGTGAAGCTACAAAAGACCAAGATCAAATCTTGACACATACACACTTTTTTTTTTTAATTTACAGATTTCATAGAAATTGACCCATCACTTAATGACAATACTCTAATCAGCCCAATTGTGTTCACCAATAAAAAACAATGAGTTTATTTCATTAATTAGAACAAATTTTAACCCCTTGAAGAGCTGAATCTGGCCATCTGGATCAAGAACAATAAGGTTTCATATTCATACAATCAATGAAGCAATTATATGATTTCGACTCAATCTGTTACTAAAATACGCGCTTTCTTAATACAAATACAACTGGAGAGCGGATCCTCTCCTATTTTCGTGTTTTATCTTATGTCTCATCTCCTTTATCTTCTTACACATCGTCCATTTAATGGGATCTATGATCAAGGATTATGGGTCGGCAAGAGAAATAATATGACACGAAAATGGGACAAAGTATCTTAGCTTGTGAGGTATACACTAATAAGTAATACCCACAAAATATGTTCTTTTTACCAAAATACAAGAGATTTACAACAAACAACCAAATAAAATTCTCAAATAATCATATGAATTAACACTAATTAACAGAAAATAATCCATCTAAACTTTAATGTACAATAACAAGATATATAATAAAAATACAAAATTTAAACAAAGAATCAACCTTTATAGCTGCATTTTCTAAGAAGAGCACCAATAATTTGCCTAGTTGAATCATCAGCTTCAACCAACAATACTCTCAACCCATTTTTTGGTAAAAAAGTATCCCATTTAATCATTGAACTTGACCCTTCTTTACTCACTATCTTCTCTACCATTTCCATTTCTGTACCTTCAAAGCTACTAACTACAACTTCTCCCATCAATTTCCAAAATCAACCCAACAAATTTCTTCAAATACCCAACTCAAATTCTTAATCTTTTTATCAAATTTCCAAAAATTTCAAAAATTCCAATATCTACCCAACAAATTTCTTCAAATACCCAACTCAAATTCTTAATCTTTTTATCAAATTTCCAAAATTCCAAAATCTACCCACCAAATTTCTTCAAATACCCAACTCAAATTCCTAATCTTTTTATCAAATTTCCAAAATTCTTCAAAATACCCAACTCAAATTCTTGATATTTTGTAAGTTTTCAAAATCAACAAACCAAATTTCTTCATATACTCAACTCAATATCTTGATTTTTTTAAGATTTCAAAATCAACCCACCAAAATTCTTCATATACCCAACTCAAATTCTTGATTTATTAACCAAATTTCAAGAAAAAAAATGAATGGTTATAGTATGAAAAGGTGTATGAACTATGATATTTTGTAACCAAGAAAAAAAATTGAAGAGCTTTAAATCAAAAAAAGTAGTTTATGTTTGTATCCTTGCTATATTCCTATACCACCAAAAAATGTTTGTTTAATATTAATACACAAAATATCTAGATGCTTTGAAAAAAGGTGGGCAAGTGGTAAGTTAGGTTCATAGGATACTTCATGTAATTAACTGTTTAAATCAATCTAATGGTGGAGATTTGATGTTATAAAGTATTGAAGACTTATCTAACGGTTATGAAAGAGCAATTAAAGATGGTTAGATAAATATCTTCAAATGTTGTACTCCAATGACATTGTGTGGCCAATAATGGCCACGTCATCAAATAGATTTTTATTTATTTTAGAAAAAATTTGAGTGGGTATACTATGAATCAAAAGGTGTAGAGTCATTGGTCCACTTTGTATGGTTGGCTAGTACTCTTGTAATCTTGTGATACACTCTCCATGTAAACACAAATACTAAACAGTTGGTATTGTTTCAAATGTACCATTTTGGTCTGAAGTAATAAGACGGGATTTTATAACCACTTTACAGCTAGATGTAACCACTATTGAAAACAAGTTGATATAAGTTGTGGTTACATTTTATCAAAAAGTGGCAACATAATCTCGTCTTATTTTTCAGACAGAATTAGTCCGTCTGAAATAAGAATTTGTGAATATTAAAAACAGTTATATTAGTTTTCCATGAAAACAAGTCGAGCTATCTTTCACAAATAGGTAAATAAAAGGATCCACTTATTTTTACCGGTCTTTTCACTTGCCTTTTTATGAGTGATAATCCGAATCATTTTCATTAAAGACGGATACGAGACTTACTGCCATGGAAATATGATAGGACATACTCCGTATTAATTTAGCCAATTCTCAAATGGTAAATGGAGAAGTTAATTTTAGAAGATAAATAGCAACCCTCGTTCGATTTTAGATTATTCTAATTTATTTAATTTGGTTTAAATTTACGGAGCAATTAATAATTTGATTTAGTTTATTATACACATAAGTTTTATTCTTTGTTAAGGGTCAAAATTTTACAACTTTGACATTAAATAAGTAAAAAAATTATAAATCATTATGAAGTTATATTATATTAAAATAATTGTATTTGTTATGAAAACGTTTTTTGCTAAAAAAATAATTAGCTGGAAAAAATTATATAGAATTGCCGAATCCCTTGATGAAACCACGCAGTAGTATTGTCGAAAATTAGTATGAATGAGATGAAATACATAATTTATCACAATTTTATTTAGTTACATCCGTGATCGTGGTCATTTGTTACTTATTCTTGTTGTTGGATCTCCCTCATTGATTTACCTATTAATATATACTCTGTAACTTACTTTGTATAAACTTTGGAAAACTATGAAATAATACGTAAAACCTCAGTCATGAGTCATATACTACGTATGTGTTTGGCCAGGTTTTTGAAAGTGCTTTTAGTCACTAAAAGCTTAAACTTGGCCAAACACACAATTTTTGTAAGTAAAAAAGTATTTTTCAAAAACTCATAATCATTTTTAAGCCCCTAGAAGTAGAAGCACCAATTTGGTGCTTCTAGTTTCTACTTGTACTTTTATGACATTTAACACATAAATGAAAAAATTGGATGCTATAAAATTTTTAATAAAATAAAATAAATACTTTTTTCGTTCGTAATTTTTAATTCTCTACAAATAGAGACCCATCTTGATATACTTTTATTAATAATTTTTGCATTTTTCATTCGATTAGCTAAGAAAGCTCATTTTGAAAAACACTGTGGTAAAATTATACCCAAACACTTCCAATTTTTCCTAGAATTAGCTTATAAAAAAACTCTTTTTGAAAAACAAAAACAATTTCTAAAAGTGAGGCCAAACATGCTCTACGTATTAGGTTTGATGGAGTAGTGTAGTACATCATATATCGTTTTATTTATTTCAAACATATGACCGAGTATCTACAATCTCTCTGTATTTAATTACTCGGGTTAAAACATTTTTTTAATACTCCCCTCATCCCGGTCATTTGTTATTCTAATCCTTTTTAGGGTGTCTCAGTGAATTGTTGTTATTTCTATACTAAGACGGTTTTCAATGAGTAATCTCAATAAGACTATTATCCACTTGTCATTCACTAAGTGAAATTACAAATGATATTTCACTCATTCCTTAATTTTTGTACCAAAATAAAAAGACGACAATTGATCAGGACGAATAGAGTATTATATTTTGTTGAAATTTTAACAACTTTAAATTAGGTTGAACGGAGTGAAGTGGAAACAAGGGCCTAGCAAGAAAATTAGGATATTTTGTGGGATTAGAGCATGATATTTAGGCTAGTGGTTAGTAGATTTAAACAGATATTTTGATGTAGGGTCTTTTAAGTTTAAAAGTTGGTGGACAAAAAATTGACACGTGGATTCAGCTAAGGCTTACGGACTTCTTTGATTTATGACAACTAATAAATTGTCTATTCGAATTTGGAACGAAACTAAAGTTTGGCAGGCCGGCTGCTTTTTGGCCTTTGGGTGAATATTTGATACCGAATACTAACTTTACGGGTCATAGTGTTATCGGACTCAAGTTACGGCTCAAGAAGTAACACTAACGAGTAGTGACGAAGCTCAAAAAAGAAATTATATAATATTATAGGAGGAGTCGAACCCTGGTCTATAGCCTAAATGTCCAAACCACTAACCAACTAAGATAAATAATTCATTGAATATTAATTTACATTAACAAATTAGGGCCCGGCTTGGCCCAGCAGTAGCTACGCCCTTGCTAACGAGGAACTCTCCCCGTTCCGGTTATTTGTTATCTGTTTTCATTTTGGGGTGTATCAATGAATTGTTATTTAATTTCTATTTTTAGTAAGTTTTATATGTAGAACGGTAGAAGGTAGTATGCAAGCGCATGAAATAATAATATTTATTCATTTGTTACACATCCACTTGCATTTCCTTGGTCTTTGTACAAAATACAATAGATAACAAATGATTGAGACATAGCGAGTAGTATTTATTTCTTTTTAGTGATTATGAGTACGGAGTAACCAAAGTTGGTCGGCGTGAGTGGTAAGTGCTCTCGTCTCTTAAACAAGTGGTTAGGGGTTCGATTCCTGACTCTTACGAATGAAAAAAATCAAACTTGAAGGCTCTACCCATTAAATTGCCAAAAATTATGAGTATGGAGTACTATTTAAACTGGAAGGAAATACAGAATTTAGAGGGATAAATTTTGAGATTAATTTTGAGATTAACTTCGATGTGAAGTCAAACAAATGAACGAGACACCTTAAAATGATAATTGTAAACAAATGACCGGGACAGAGGATGAAAGTACTACTCTTAGGCACGCGTTCTTTTCGGCTGAAACGAGCTAAAGTAAATTGAATGTACTTAAGCTGAATCGGTTGGTGAAACGCGCTGAAATTAAGCTAGAAAGAACAAACGAGGTATGACCCCGGTATCCTAAAGCTGAATGTATAAACCCTCATCTGTGTGGACAAGATGAGGGGGACGTGTGAAACAACACGACTAGACTAGTCTCCTACGTTAATGGGAGATCGAATTTGAGACCCGCTTTCAGCAAGAAATCTCGCTGATTAACCTCTTCTTTCATAGTTTCATTCCAGTTGTTCAAATGCTTTCCCTTGGTTTCGATGCAAGTTAGAATTGGTACCATAATCTTCTTTTAGGCTTTCTCTTGGATTCAAAATGGGAGTCGTACGTTAGCATTTTACTTTATGATTTTTCCGACATAAGTGCATTCGTCTTCTTACTGTTTTTAGTCGAATAAGAAGTCTTAGAGCTATGGGCGTGAGCGTGCCCGTATTCTGATCGTGCTTTCCTAGCCAAAAGGTATTCCGGAGCTGATTTTGCCGGAACAGGGCCTCGAACAAACATAATGATGCTTATTGTTCGAAAATAACTAATTTGCTACAACTAAAATATAAAGTGAGTTATTTAACAATCTAAACTCACAAAATCATGACAAAATAGAAATAAATAGAAGTATGCTAAATAGTAAATACTATACTCATTAATGGACATGGTAGAAGGTTAGTTGGTGGAGGCCAACAACAGAAATCGTGCAACCATGATTTTGTTTGAGTAATAACAAGGAAAAGGTTGAGGGTGGATGTAGACATTAACTCATTACAAAACATATAATTTTCGAGGCGATATCCGATCCTTCTAAAATCTTTCACGACGTCGACCACCACAACATACGAGTATTTTTTTTAATATATTTGGTTTTGTTACCTATTACAATTACACAAACAATCCATAATATTAATAACTTATATTTTTTGCCTGAACAATATATGAGAAGTGAGATTCCAACGGAGAACCTAATGTACTGGATACGTCCATCGTCTTAACTACTAGGGCCACCAGGCTATGACATCGTCGGTTAAATTACCTTTCATGCGTAGGTAGGGATCGACGACGGCCAAGAGGGATGCATTAGTAGAAACACTCCACAAGTTCCTATAGAAAATGTTGAGTCTTTCAAGCACTCACTATTAACCTCAAGTGTTCTATCACCCAAGTTACAAATCACTATATGATTCCTAATTCTCATGTACACAATCCTTGAATCACTAGGATGCAATCCTAGTATTTCTACACTTGTAGAACCAAAACCATGCCAATAGATTGTATTATCAACCAAATTCATATCTTCAAGACTTATTTTCCACTCTAATTCCCATTTTTTAGTCACATAATCTTCAATCTTCCAAATTACTAACTTCCCATTTGGATACTCTCCTATTAATTGACACACTTTGAGTCGCTCTCGACTCGATCCTAGAGAAATCGACACTTGAGAGTTTATTTCGCAAGGAAGATCAATAACCCGGCAGCATGATGTCTCGTTACATTTGAACGGGTCTAACACGAGAATAAACTCGCTATTAACGAGCCAATGAAGCTTGTTGTTGATCACAATGGCGTTGGGCTTAAACTGCCAGGACCTTTTAAAACTTCTTGGACAAGTAATATTGAATTTAGTCCACTTGCCTATATCGGAACAGAACACCTCTGCCTCGAAACTGTTACTGTTTGGTTCCGAGTCCAATTCTAGTACCCGGACCAAACGAAGAACTCCCATTTTCGAAACAACCAAGCCCATTGCGGTATCAGCCACCCTGTGATGGCCCAAAATTTGTGGGACCGCGACCCATTGCTTGGTCAACGGATTACAGACGTAGTACGTTGACCATAATGATATTTTTGTGTCACAACATACTAATAGGTCTTTGCAAGAGGCCGTCACCCAAATTGGGTGTCGGCCCCAAGGCCGAAAACAAGGGACATAATCTAATTTAAACTCGCGCGTTTGAAAAAGCGGGTGCTCTGAAATTGTGTGGATTCTGAACCCGGGTTCCTCTGTCAGGACCCGGTGCCAAAAGACGAATTGGTACACTAAGGAAAGATGGGTATTATTATTTAGACGGAATTGGTCGTGGTAGCGAATAAAATTTGGAATGAAGTGGGTTTCTTCGATCACCGACTGCCATCGCTTGCAGACCGATTTGGCTCGGACGACATTAATGCAAGGAAGTCTCTGAATAATCTCTACCAGTAATGTATCTGTAAGAATGTCATTGATATTTAGAATGTAATCAATTGTTTTACCCATATATAACAATTTCAAAGAAAATGTTAGCAAAATTTGAAGAACTTTTGTGCTAAAGATTTTTTGTTAAGTGGTAATTAGAGTTGTGAATGCTTTTTAAGTTAAGTTATTGATTGATGATTGAAAGTGTATGTATATACGTGCAGTCCAGATTGTTGAAGAAGAAAAATTCAGCATAAACATGGAACCCTCGATCATTGCATTTACGTCTAAATATTTGCTTAAATTATGTAATGTAAGACTAATTTGATAATATTGATATTATTATTAAGTAAAGGTTTGAAGTTCTTAAACCAATTTGACGTGTACGTACCACCTAACTTAGTAAGCCAGGCACGTTTGATCAAATTAAGTTTGATTTCTATAGCCAAAATATATATATATATAAAAAAAACAACAACAAATTAGGCATTGAACTTTTTTTTTTGAAAAGGAAAAAAGTGAAGGAACATTTGGTTTGATGTTTGAAGGAACAAAAAGTGAAGGAACTTTAATGAGAGCATAACTAAGACTAGTGTTGTATGGTTTGATGTTTGATTGGAATGTGGAATAAAAGTTTGAGTTCGTAAAACGTAAATGTGACGGTCACAAGCAAGATGAATTGAAGTTGATATGGATCACTTATAAAATTACCATTTCAGCATAGACGATCATGTTGAGTACTGGTCAACCAAACTCCGTCTAGATTGTGCAAATGTGCAATTGTGAAAAGGTCTATATATTACAACAATGCCTAACGACTTAGGTTATTCCGAGTTTTCTATGCGCAGCTTTTTTCCAGATCTTTTTTTCTTGGTCTAATGAGGCGCGCACTCTATTACATACATGGAATATATATAAGTTATATTTTTCAATCAAATGCATATATCAAGTTGGAATGGAGAGAGTATAACTAAACAACACTAACATTAAAATTCTGATTCGATAATCAAGCTAACCTTTTTTTGTGGGAACATAACAAAGGTAGCCTTATTAAATTAGATTAATTAATTTCTCATGCGTTGGCTTGGGCCTTGGAGTATTCCTTAGTCCTTACCGACTATTAGGACGATCGTCTTCAAACGCTGCAAATTTTAACCAACTCTAAAAGTAGACACCTCTCAAAGTTATTTAATTTTCATATACAAGGGGGAAAAATTGAACCTAAGAGGTCAAGCACTTACTGAAGTTTCACCTCGAGTTGACAAATAAGTCAATCAGGTCAAGTTATTTAGGGTTTGCCACGTATTTTGTTTCAAGCCAGCCCATATCTGGCTTCATGTCAGTTTCAGATATTAAGTTCTTGAGTCACGTCGGAATGGGTCGATTCTGTACGGATCATTTTCGTACCTGAATCATTTCTTCTAGGTCATTTATAGAACAATGGTTAAAACACGTTAATAAGTATATTTTAAAATTAGATATTTATTTTGCAGTGTTGCAACCAAGATTTTCTTTATTTTTGATGTATATATATATTTATACTCCGTATGAACTAATACTTGTCACTTTGGTTCACTTTGAATCAATTCAATTATGAGTAAGATCACCTCGAGTCGAGTCAACATTGGGTCAATCAAACTTCAAGTCGGGTTTAGATTGAGTCGGGTTAATTCGTATTTCATATCATAAGCAAGTTAGACAATTTCGAGTCACTTGTTCAAATCTCGGGGTAACCTTATTGAGTTAGATCAGCTTTGACAAGTCTAGTCTCCCGGTCTCACCCCTTTAAAACCATTTCATGCCATGGGTTCTTTTAAAAGCCCTCCATACAAAAACATCAAAATCCAATACATATTGAAATAGGGTCCTGATTTTCGCAGTACACATTTTACTCATCTTAGTACACTATTGACAATTATACCCCTCTCATTTCCCATCTCATTTTCCCTCTCTAATCTCTCTCTAATATTTTTCTCTCTAATCTCTCTCTAATATCTTAGTACAAAAATAATCAATCTTGTACTTCTAAACAAATGAATTGGAATACAGTACATTGACAAAAATAATCAATCTTGTACTAACGAATGGATTGGAATACAGTACAATGTGCTAAACAAATGAAATTGATACATTACATTGTACTAAATAAATGAAATTGAATAAAGTATATTATACTAAAGCTTCGTGATACGGTACATTGTACGTACCCAACCTTGTACCATCACCGGACCCGCCACAACTGCCACTCGCCCCGACGCCGCCTGCCTGCCACCCGCCCCAACGCAGGCCGCCGGCCAAAAGCCCCAACGCCGGCCGACCTTACGATGGCCCTACGCCGGCGCCTCTGTGACGCCACCCCTACCACACCATCTATGAAGAAACCCAATTAATACTAGTTATCACTCGTCCTCTCCTCTTTTCTCAATTCAATCCAATTTTCCCCCAAATCTCAATCAACCCAGTTAACAAATCAAATCAAACCCAAATCAAATCAAATCAAACCCACGGTGGTGGTGGTGGAATATCATATATGCACCCTACAATTTGCTCTACAATATGCATCAGAAATAACCCGAACAAATCATTAAAACAAGATACCATATTTTGTTGGTGTAAATCGACCATCTAGAATAAGTACCAACTACAGTACAATATAGAAATTAAAATATAAGAACTTGCAAATTGTATTAATATAGATTAACGTATTAACTACCCGTTCGTTAATTGTATATTCGTTCATAATTTTGAAGTTTTTTTTAATGGAATTTGAGGAGGGTTAATGGGTAGAAAGAAGGTAGAGATATGTTTGATGTGTTTTTTTTTGTGAAAGGGTAACAAATGGAAAATACGGTGTAAAAAGTACTAAAATGAGTAAAAAACGTACTGCGAAAATAAACTCCGTTGAAATATTATCCAAAACATCATACATTGACATTGACCCAATTGGACTCTATCTATAATGGATCATTATTCATGGACCCAAAACCCCAAATACTTCCAATGCTTCAAGAACACCTCTTGAGTCTTGAGTCTTGACATAGAATTGATACAAATCTAAAACTAGATAACAATATAACATGCCATGTCATTTCACCCTTTCTTCTTACAAAACCCCTTCAAAAATTATAAAAAAAATAATCTAAAAATCCAAAAACCCTTTTAAAATACACATTCATCTTCTTTCTTTCTCTACCTCATCTTTTAACACTCAAATATACACTAAAAAAATGGTAACTTTATGTGCATCATCCATTAAAATACACCAAAATATCACTAATTCTATGAATATTTCAGTACCCACAAAAACCCAACTCATTAATTTGTCTTCTCTTAATTCAACTTTCCTTAATTCTGCTTACCCAACTCAGTTTAAGCCAGTTTCAGTTGATGTTAAGGTGATTAAACCAAGAAGAAAACTTGATGTTGTTTGTATGTCATGGGATGGTCCTCTTTCTTCTGTTAAATTGATCCTCCAAGGTCGTAATATTGAGGTACTTAAACAACATTTTGATTATAATTTTAGTATAATTTGCTGTGTTTTGCATTATTTATGTTAGAAGGTTTGATCTTTTGTAGTTTATGTTAATGTTATGGATTTATGTGATGAGTATAATTACTTGAGTAAGTCTTTTGTGAGACCGTCTTAGAATAGTGGGAGGGGTCTGTCACATTTCATCACAAGCTGAAGACGGGGTAACTGTGACATTTCGTCACAAGATGAAAACGGGTTAAATGTGACCCATTTAACACGAAAAGTAACCAGAACAATTTTCTAAGCTATAACAGTTTGTCAGGACTCAGGAGTCAGGACCATCCATTTGTAGTTAAAATAGGGACATTTAGCCCGTCCCCAGCTTGTGACAAAAAGTGTATGTCTTCACTTAGAATTGGAGCAAGGTTACTATGAGACCGTCTTATATAAGAATTAGTGTTAGTTGTAGTTTAGTTGAGATGAATTTTCAGTGTAGGTTGATGTTTTGCTTTTGACATTATGAAGTACTTGAGCTTAAATGGGTTAAGTAGAATTATTAGTAGCTGATTAACAAAGATTAAACACAATTGGGGTTCTTTGATAGTTAAGTTAGTAGCTTTATGCATAATGTTATGGATTAAACGGTTGGTCTTGCTTAAGACGTTTTTAACTTAAGACCTCTCAGGCTCTCACCACCCCTTTTATTTCCAACTCATTTTAATTATGTGTGAGAGCCGTCTTAAGTTAAGATCGTCTTAAACAATAATTGGTGTAGTTTACATGAGCTAATGTTTATAGTGGTATAAGAAGTAGGCCATATAAAAGGAACACAAGTTATGAAGTAGCTCACTCGAGTTATATATGACTCCTCCTACTCAATTTTCCAATGTAGGATGATGCAACATAGCATACGCATCTCTACCACATTTGTCTTTTGAACATGCCATTGTTTCACAACCCAACCCTCTGAGCCAACTCTAAACCATTTTGGGATTATAGCTATGATGTTTTTGTTGTAGGATGATGCAACTGTTTTAGTTGTATCAATTGATAGGTTGCGAATACTATAATGTGTGGTGGGTTGGGTCATTGGGCGGAGACAAACATTTGGGATTATAGCAGACCCTCCGTCCCAATCATTTGTTTATTATTGACCTTGAAACAACTCATTGGGTTGGAAAGAGTAATTAATTAGGACAGTTTATACGGGAAGAAAAAGGGTAGGGGGCATATTGAAGTCGTGGAAAACTAGTACTTCGTAGAAAGTTCGAATGAACTCAGGACTAGCGCGTTTATCTTTATGATAACATACCATTGTTCATAACCAAAGTTTGGAACTGTTATAGATAGAACTTATGATATTACCGCTGCTAACTCTGATGCTTCTACGAGTATAAAGTAGCATCTAAATGATCCATTTTTTCCATCTAGAGTGTAGCTGTACTCTTCTACAGGGTATTTCACACAGTCGTCTACCACTGGTTTTTGTTATCAATCAACTTGTGTATATAATTTGAGTCATTTTGTTCTTATGTAATGAGGACGATAAAGTTGCATGATACCATCTATATATACTGTCCACAATTCCACATTTGACTAGCAAGATTTAACCATCAAAGTCAATTAGTGACAATATAAATGGGATGGAAACGGTTATATGAAGTGTTGAGGTTTTTGCTGTAAGCTTATTATTCTTAGTGGATTTAAACGCTTGCGTCTTGCACTCGTAAAGAAAATTCATGTCAGTGGGATGTATGTGAATCTTTTTCTGAAGTGATCAGATAGTGCCGTAGTAATATGTTGCAGGCAAACCAACAATATTTTTTGTCAGTGTGAATTCAATATAACTATAATATCTTTTTCACTTGTATTATCACTATTTTGTGAATGTCAAGGGTCTCGGATTTTAAGAACTAGAAATGATGGTGTTAGTGTGTTATCGTGTTAGGCTGCTTTTGAAATGAAACATGAGAAGTAACATTTTGAATTTATGTTCTGCAGTTATCCGAGAATGTCAGAAGTTATGTGGAAGAGAAGGTGGGAAGAGCTGTTAAAAACCACAGCCACTTAGTACAGGAAGTGGACGTGCGTTTGTCTGCTCGAGGTGGAGAGTTTGGCAAAGGGCCAAAGCTCAGGAGATGTGAAGTATATATCCATTGTTTCCTCTCGTGTTCAATTTATTTTTGCTTTGGTGATTTATACTTGCTTCTGAATATCTCGACATTGTAGGTAACAATGTTTACTAAGGGGCATGGTGTGATTCGCGCTGAAGAAGATTCTGAGAGCCTCTATGGAAGTATTGATATGGTCTCGTCAATCATACAGAGGAAAGTGAGGAAGGTTAAAGACAAAGAATCTGATCATGGTCGACATATGAAGGGTTTCAACCGGTCGAAGATTAGAGAGCCTGAAATTGTGAGAATTACTAAAGAGGAAGAAGAGGAAATAGAAACAGCTGTTGCTGAATCTGAAAAGGACTTCATCGAAGAGGTTGGTTTGCTACTTTTACTAGGACCTTTTTTAAGGCCACACACCCTCTTATCAAAATGATTGTTTTCTTTCGCTAAAAAATATCGTCCTCTCATTAACCCCTTCCGGTTTGCTACATTTGCTTTTAATTGAGGGGAATATGATAAGAGTAATTGCTATAGTACCATTTTAAATGTATATACAGTGATCACTCATTTTTGAAGAAGAAGAAGAAACAAAACGGAAAAGTGATCTATTTTTCAGGGACAGAGGGAGTACGATTTTCTTTGGGCCTACTAGCTTCAACTCTCCGCCACCATTTAGTTTTCTGTATCTTCCACTCCTAACTCGTAATTACAAGCATGTACAATACAGGGTGCATTGGCTAACTTTACCATTGCCCTCAACTCGGTGTGGTTCTTTGCTTCTTTTTATCAGTTCTTCATTATCTTATGCTCTTTTCGTTTGGATTCTTTTTTTCAGATTGTTCGGACGAAATACTTTCACATGCCGCCCTTGACTGTGACAGAAGCCATTGAACAGCTTGAAAATGTCGATCATGAGTTCTATGCTTTCCGTAATGAAGAAACAGGTATGTCCTATATGTAGACTTGGCACACCGGTCATTTTACTGGGTCATTAAAGGCTTAGAGCTTCAGGGTATCTCGGTTAGATGGGTTCACATGTATCATGTCGGAAAAGTCAATAGGGTCAAGTCGGTTTTGTCATGTGACTCATGTCTACTCTTATGACCACATAACCAATACAGCAGAAGCATTTCAAAATTTTGTCATTGATGCTTATGGTTATGACATCAACAGGAGAAATTAACATTTTGTACAAGAGAAAAGAGGGCGGATACGGGCTTATCATACCAAAGGAAGGCACAACCGAGGAATTGGAACTGCAAGTCAAACCAGAGAGAGAACCCTCTCTTTCAGACTGATCTAACTGCCATAATGAAGCTCTCTCTTCTCCAAGTGCACTTTTGGCCAGTTTCTGTGTTTTGAACATTGTACATGAACGCTTATGGTCAGCAAACGCCCGTCTTTGAAGCAGCTTTTGTTTTTTGGACTTCCGAGTTTTCATCCTTGTTTTTGTTGATCTAATTGCTGCTTTACACGGCATACTAATCGACAGTATCGTATTCCTCTTGTAAGTGAATGACTCTAGTATCAAGAGCGTGCATGTTTGGTTCACATTGTATGTGGAACACGGTTGCCCTTAATCGCCTTCTAGCCTTCATTAATTACATCGGAAACATATCAAATTTTCGGATAACAAAGTCTTGTTCTAAAATACTTGCTAGAATAACTATCTTGCGTGTGAAGGGAGACGCAAAAGGCAGTTTTAATACGAGTATTATCTGAATCCACGCAGATTATCTTCGAATCGGGTTATTTTTTTTGGCTAAATCCTCATTTTGAGCTGAAACTTGAAATTAATGATGTAATGTTGTGGCCTGTGGGCAACCAGCAACGTTTACCATATTGTTGTGTTTTCCAAGTTCCGACTATCTCCAAATCGTTCTACAGATTGCGGGCTTGGAAAAAGTCATCATCAAACACATGGGATCCGTCTTAACCATAAACAGGCCAAATTTGTTAAACAAGACAAAAGTAAAATATCTATGAAATAACAATATATTTGTCTTATTCATACAAGTGACATACTACTTGACTCGTTTTAATCCTAAGACGGATATATCTGTTTTAAGAGAGACTAAAACCAACCGAGCTAACACGGCTGAAATAGCGGTTTAATAGGTGGTAAATAAGGAGGGACGTGGGATGGGGAGGAAGTATAACAAGGACAGTAACCAGTCCACAACATAGAGTCATGACTCATGAATTATGAGTAAATGACATAATCAATGATGAAGGTGTTTGACTAATAAGATAACACATCAGTACATCACCAATCTCACATTATAAAACTGGTGTGTGTTGTTAAAAAGTGTTGATTGTTCAATTGCGGCTATAGACTTTAGAGTAACGTCAAAAACGTGTTACGTATAGATCTGACCACGGTGAGAAAAGTCAAATGCACGTAAGTTAAGATTTATGTTCATTCTTTATCCACAGACCCATCTTCAGACTTCTAACCCTGTCACCTCAACTTTCCATTAATTTTTTATTCTCAGACTCAGACCCATAGACTCTAGACTCACTCAAAAATATTACTTTATCCTCAGACTCATTTCAGTTTTTGCCACCTCAACTTTCCACTTACTTATTTTACTTCATTTATTTCATTCATTCAATATTTACATTCATTTTATGATGCCATATTTTCCACTTAACTTAAATAAATCAAATATTAAATAAATCTTGAGATATTTTTTTTTTAATACCGGCATATATATTGATAAAAGAAATTGCATTTCAAACTAAATTCGAAGACACTTAAGGAAAATTACATAAAACATAAAATAAAACGGAAAAAAATAGAGATAAACGAGATAAATAATTAAATATCCCTAGAACGGTGCCATATGTGTTCCACCAAGTCAGCTTGAAGTTGATGATGGTGGGCTCGATTACGAATTCGACGATGATTTTCAAAGTATTGTTCACGATGGGAATAATAATTGGGAAGAACGTCGTTTATAATTTCAGGCTCGTTTTCTTGATTTTGAGCGACATCATATTGAAAATCATTAGAAATATCGTTTTCATCCCTCTCATCTTCGATTATCATATTGTGTAATATGATACATGTTTTCATGATATCCCCAACTTCACTTCTTTTCCAGAAACGTGCTGGGTTAGCAACAATCGCGAACCTTTTTTTTAATACCCCAAAAGCTCTTTCAACATCTTTTCTCGCACTTTCTTGATGTTTCGCAAATAGTTGTCTTTTCTCGGATAACATGTGCGCTCGTGGGATTGTTTTTACAAATACAGGCCACTCTGGATATATACCATCTGCAAGATAGTACCCCATATTGTATTGAGACCCATTCACCATAAATTGAACGTTTGGACCTCGACCATCGAGAAATTCATCAAAAATTGGAGAACGATCTAAGACATTTATATCATTGTTTGAACCCGCAATTCCAAAATAGGCATGCCAAATCCATAAATCATACGAGGCGATAGCTTCAAGAATCATGGTCGGCTTACCTTGGTGGCCTGAAGTGAACATGCCATGTCATGCTGTTGGACACTTTTCCCATCGCCAATGCATGCAGTCAATACTACCAAGCATACCAGGAAAGCCGCGGTTTTCTCCAACCTGAAGTAATCGTTCAATGTCATCTGCGGTAGGCTTTCTTAGATATTGAGCTCCAAATACATCATTTACGCATTCATTAAATTTTTTCAAACATTGGATAACAGTATTTCCTGCCATGCGTACATAGTCATCCACAGCATCACTACCTGCCATCCCATAAGCAAGCATACGAATGGCAGCCGTGCATTTTTGAATTGAAGAAATTTTATCTTTGCCAATTCTATCAACAGTATTTTCAAAATAAGAGTCGTGATTTTCAAGAGCATTTACGATCCGAAGAAATAACTCCTTACGCATCCTAAACCTTCTACGAAATTGATTATTTGTATAAATAGGGTCGTTTGAAAAATAATCATTCCATATACGAGCATGCCCTTCTTCACGCCCTCTTTCTATATAACTTATTTTCTTTCTACTTTTATTGTTAGAGGATGATGTTGCTTCCTCTATGTCACTCATTATATTTGATACTATATTCATTGTGTCATTGGATTCCACATATGAATTAAACATTTCTTCATAGATATCTTCAAAGGAAATATTATCTGACATAATTTTGATTTAATTTGCAAAAAACTTGATAAATTTATGAGAGAGAGGGAGATAATGGAATGAGAATTTGAAACATCTGTTTTAGAATTTAAAGGGGTTTGATTGAGTTACCTTTAACAAAATAATTGAAATGATTTGTCATTTTGTATAATAATGCAATAGAAAAGCTGAAATGACAAGACATGATAATTAAAAGTAGGACATTATTACTGCAATAAATCAGAGTAGCACATTATCACTGCAACAAATCAGAAACAAGTTTTTGAAAATAAGTAGAAATAGATAAGACTTGAAATGACAACACATATGATAATTATACATACATAATTATATACTGTAATACATAATGATTTAATACATATACGATAATTATACAAGACCATAATTATACATTACACAATAATTTAATAAAATCAATATAATAATACAATACATAATTAAATATTAACTTAATTCTAACAGTTATTCTAAGAAATCATCAATATTGATGCCACGTTTTGCAGCAATTTCCTCCAATTTCTTATGATGAATCTTCCTTTGAAGGGGTGTCATTTTACTAACATCAACACATATAAGTCTTTCTTCTATCTCTTGTTCTTTTGGTTTTGTTGGGATAACATATATTGAAATTGAGGATTATTAAACATATGCATAAAGGAATTCATATCAAAATTTTGATTTGGATCCATAATCAACAAATAATTATGAAAAGATTTATAATGTGTTTTTTTTTTTGTGGTTCAAAAATATTTAGTTGAGAAATATATGTGAGTAGCATACAAGATAAGAAGCTATTAATAGACTTTTTTTTTGCAATACTATTTTTGTTTAAATTTTTTATTAAACAAATTTTTTAATAAATATAATATGATAATTAGATTTTCCTACATTTCAATTGGTCAAGTAGATTTTTATCTTATCTATGATTATAAAAAAAATTCAGAATCTACTATCTATTTATTCTAGCGTATCCGTATTGCGTAAGACGCATGCTATCCGTCTTGCGTAAGACGGATACTATCCGTCGAAAGATTAAGATGTGTTAAATACTATCAAGTGGCGGTAATAAAGACAAAACTTTTTGTATTTTATAGGCAACAAGTAGGGTGATTTAATATGTATTTGACCCGTCTTAAGCTTAAGACGGATAATAACCGTCTGAAATAATAATTTGTGTTTATTCTATACGTAAAATCTACTATATATATTAATAAAATAAGACTCATTTACTATTTACAAGTCTCAACATGGGTCTGGGAAATCAAAGACCCATGCTGAGACTTTACCCTGATACACACTACTTCATCCCTTCATACTTGCAAAAGCCTGCAAGTCTGAAGCTCAGACTCATGCTCACACCTCCCCTCATACCCGTATAAACACAGCCTTATACATTTGATATACTATCATAGATAGTCAGATAATGTAATTTTTGAGCTTTATAATAAAAAAAATTAATTTAGTATTAAAAAGTACTCCCTCATATTCAATGTATTCTTACCCTTTCATTTTGGCTCTTAGATTAAGAAAATAAATTTTGACCACACACAAATAAATTTAGACCACACAAAACACGATACCCCACACCTAAAAAAGAAAATAGGGAAGAAAACATGAATAACCGAAAAAGGAAATAGGGAAGAATACCATGAATAGGAGGGAGTATGAGTTTTAGTATAAAGTTTTTGAGTTTATTAATTTGAGTATCAAACTCAAAAAAATTACAATAAAACTAAAAAAACATCACAAATAAATTTTAAATGTAATTTACCGTCTTTAAAATGCTCGAAAAAATGCACAAAAACTCAAATTCATACTAGGTACTACCTCAGAAATATAATCCTTTCACTTATCGGATGAGCTAAGTATGGAGTAACATTCTTCGTCATAGAGTATTTGTAATTCATTTCATGTAGTTATATTCATAAACAATATTTAAATTGAGATAACTTAACAGGATAACAGCTTAACCATTTTACAATTCACATGTATCGAAAACCATGCGTTTTTCTTAACGCTTTAATTTATTTTATTATTACAAGATTGTTTTTGTATGGTTTATAGATTCAATTTTTTATAGTTTACGGTAATGAATACTCCATCGTTATGTATGTAACTGTCCATATATGCTTCTTTCAAAAAAAAATTGTCCATATTCTACGGTGTACCCTCGAGTTTTTCGACTTTCTATGTTGTACCCTTAATTTTTTAAAATTTTATGGTGTACCCCTAAACTCTATACATTAGTCTATACCATGACCTTGTTTATTACTTTTGTTAACGTAGTCTCTTAATTTACTTATTAAATCATGTATTTATCATTCCAATTACTCGATAACCTACTTATATACTTGTTAGTTTGCCGAATTAGACATTAACCCACCAAATAGTATATGAATTTAACTAAAAGTTCATCAAACCTCCATTATCATGTCATGAATCATAAATGATTTTTTTAATAGTAGTTTGTACTTTTTAAAAGTGATTTGTGATACTTCTTGTACAGGATGATAAAACAACATTAATGAGTCCGAATAAAGGTCAAAGTATGGTTGTTTGATAATGACAAAGTTAATGGAGAATTAAACAAGGTCATGATGGAGAAATAAGTAAGAAATTTAGGTATACATTGTAGAATATCTGAAAAGGAGGGGTACAAGCTACAAAACCGAAAAACTTACGGTACAACATAAAATTCCCAAAAAAAAAAAAAGTGTATGGCCGGTGGATAATAAAGTAGAAGATATAGCCAACTAGTCTTTCCCATAGTTGTCTGAATATAACATTAGAGTGATTTATGCCATCTCTTTCACATAGCTCGGTGCAAAGAGACCATACTAAAATAGTTTTTTTTTTCAAAGATTAAAAGCACAAATTCTCAAACAGGCAGTATCCGTCACAAGCTGAAGACGGATAGTGCTCTCTCACAATATGCAAGTGGAGAGGCAAGTGGAGGACAAATAAATTTTCCCACTTGCCATCCCACTTGCATATTATGAGAGGAACACTATCCGTCTTCAGCTTGTGACGGATAGTGATTAGTGCCCGTCTTCAACAATACGAGGACTAAAAGTTCATTGAAGTAGTCTACTTATTGTCTTTATCATTTGCATGTTAAAATTGAAATTTAAATCAACTTGCTCTATATGTGAAGCATCATAATTAATAGTGATGATTCTTCATTTGTAGATATACCAATCGTTAAAATCATTGATTCAAACGACTTTTTCTTCAACCAAAAGTGACTACTCCGTACATGCTGACCATTCTACAACGATCTCGTTTAAGTATGTTGGAAAAAAATGTAGCATACCAATTAATTAAAAATAGGGTTTTTCTAACGTGTGTTCAAATGGCACATGTTAAAATGTTAATTAAACAAGATTTTGTGTAAAACCTTCTTTAATTAATATCCAAAGGGCATATGTTAGAAAAACCCTTAAAATAATAAAGAAATTTAATTGGTTTCATTTATGATTTATATCCATTTGTTTGATACATATCCAACTAATAGGTTCTATATGGAGAGGTGTTATAAAATTTAAATAGCTTAATTAGCAGGGCCGTCTCTGAGTTTTTGGGGGCCCTGTGCGAAATTTTATAACGAGGCCTCATCTAAGTATTGTACAAATCATTCAAAAAACTTCTTCCGATATTATTATTTGGTACGAAAAATATATATAGTACCATTACCTTTACAAAATTGTGAAATGTTTTGTTGTTGAATATTTTCTTTTACGAACTTTTCATTTTATTTTAGACGAAATAAATATCTCATTTTGTAAAGTTTTAACTACCCGTATCAAATTAATATAACATCTATTTTTCATAATCAATAGTATTTTATAACCCTAACTTTAACCCATCTAAGTAGTCCTTAATAAATTTCGCAACTTTTAAACATAAATTATCTATCATTTGTTTAAGTGATATGAAAATAGTTATTGTTTATTAGAGATAGAGAAAATATATGTGAAAGTTAAATTAAATGGAAACATATAAAAAGAAAAATATTGCTTAATGTAAAAAAGTAGTTATTAGAGAAAATATATGTGAAAGTTAAAATTAAAAGAAAACAATTAAAAAGAAAATACTGCTTAATGTAAAAAAGCATGGACCATTAATGATTGAGTGGCCCCACAATGTAGAAAAGAAACAAAATGCTAGTGTGAGGGTTTGAACTCGGATGGTTGGCAAGAATTTTGGATAACTTTACCATCTATTCTATTGAATAATGTTGTTTTTATTGGTAGCAATAATTATATAACATAACAACAGTAACAAAATTGGGCCCCGAAAATTTGGGGGCCTTGTGCGCACGCCCCACCTGCACTCCCTAATAGCCGGCCCTGTTAATTAGTTAAACACGTCGTGACTCGTGAATAATGTTTTTCTTGACTTCAATTTAAATTATGCTAACCGAGGTATGGTTCAATGTACACCTTGGACCATCAAAGGTGCATTACTATGTGTCTATGTAATCGATTTTATTAATACTTTGTCTGTTTTTGTATATATGACGTTTTTGTCTTCCAAGGTAACTCTATATTACCAAAATTTGTTTTTTTAACGTGTATTATAATAACACATATTAAAAGTCTTAATAAAGAAAGATTCAAAGTAATATAACATGAGAAATGGAAGTTTCAACTCAGTTTTACTATATTTAGTCAAATATCCTATTATTCCTTCTTTATTTAAGATCTTGACGTGTGCCCTTAAGACACACGTTAGAAAAACCGTTATAAACATAATACTCCCTCCATCCCGGTTATTTGTTGTCCTTCCATTTTGTCACAAAGACAATGAAAGAGTAGGGCACCATTTGTGGTTCCATTTAGTGTATGACAAGTAATAGGACACTTAGTTTATGATAGCAGTTGACTGAGACACCCTAAAAATGAATAGGACACCCCGGGACGGAGGGAGTAGTAATCCAAAAATTATAAAAAGTATACCATAAAATTTCTTATGAAAATAGCTTTCATAAGTATACATTTCACGATATTTTCCCTAGCATTTCATAAGAGAGTGTCTCATTATTCATTATTCATTATACAGTCTTAGTGCATAGAAATTTCCTTGTTATAGCAGGTTCACTCCAATGGTTAAGCTTATATTTTAACTAGCTTGACTCACATATTAATAAATCAAACTTTTTTATTGATTATATTTTTGTGGTAGTGTCATTTAAGCTACTAGCTTAATTAAGCTAGTTACTTGGTTTAAGCTATTCTACCGGCAGTATCAGACCTTGAGTAAAATGTCAAGGTGGGCTGGGAATCAAAGTTGTTACATCTTACATATGTAATCTAATATGAGAAGTATTAAAATGAAAAAAAAAAATCAATTACAAGTGTTGGGGTTTGCACCTAGGTCTCCAAAATGAGAAGTTGTCATGCAAACCATTTGACCACATTACAACCATGAATAATTTAGTCACTATACTATACTCCCTTCGTTCAACTCCACACTACACATTTCTCTTTTTGACACTATTCACAAGTAAGAAGAATCTTTCAATTTCCGGCTAATACATAGGAGAAAATATATTCAGGTGAGATCTTCTTTGATTCATCTTTAGGGGTATATTAAAAATATATAACTCGTATAATTTTTGCAAATACGTAGCGAACTATATTTACGACGCAAAACACGCGTTGACAAACGTGAAAAAAGAAATGTGTAGTGTGGAGTGGAATGGAGGGAGTACATATCACAAGGACTTTTTTTAATGATTTAGCTATTAACTTGCAATTTCTTACAATCTATACAAAAAGTATTAACTACAACTACTTATTATTTACTCCATTAATACAACCATCACTAATTTATAATTTTCCTTGTTAAAACATCTTGAAAAGAAAGAGGTAAATTGTCAAAATGTGAGTAGTTGAGGTCTTGAGTAAATAAGAAAGAAGTATTCAAATAATGGCTAATTCAAGCCATGCAGAAAATCTTGGTGAAGATATTTACACGAACATTGAACATTGAACATTGACCTAAACTTTCATTCTTATTAGGATAACCACTTAAAAGAAAAAACAGTGTTAACACTTTATTTATCAACGAATTGACTTAGTTTTAACTGAAAAGTCTATCTTAACTATCTTTCGTTCGTACTTAGACATACATCATGCCATCATGCCCAAACTTGGCTCTCTCTTAAAAGAAAAAATAAATAAAGGAGCTAAAAGTTGAATTTCACGTAAAAAAAATTATTATTATTGTTCAACATAATACAATTGATTCAATATGAGCTAAATATTACGAGTACACGTGTTTTTTATATGGAAATTAGACCAATGATAGAAAAAAAATACTAAAAGTACTCGAGTTAGGATTATATAAACTTTATGACACGTTTATTGTAAGTTAGACTTTAACTTTATCCTAAAATTTCATAGATTACATTAATATAATCACCGCGCATCTTTTTACGGCGATATAAAAAAAGAAGAAATCGAAGAAGAACTCTTATGTTATACTCCTTATGAATAAAACTTATTTTATAGATTGTTATATGCCAAAAATATGGATATCATTATAATTAAAGCTAAACATAATGCAAAATGTTGTTCCCGATATCATAAGACCTTTCAAAGTCTCAACCTATACATATAGTTATTCAAAATACAAAATGAATACACACGGAATTGAAATACAAACTTAAAAATTCAGTAGAAATCACTTTGTACCGAAGTATATTAAGAAGTACTTATATCTTATTCTTTTCAGATGAAACAAGTTGAACTGAATTAAATGGAGGTAAGCTAAACTACTGAATGAAGCAGAACCAAAGTAAAATATAATTTTGTAAAAAAATAAACTAATCAGGCTTAAACCACCTAAACCATAAAGTCAACATTAAAATTGAAAGCAGTGTTGAAATAATGAAATGCTCCTCAATCATAGAACACAAAAAGAGATTAAATAATATGTTACTCAAAACTCAAAAGTATGAAACTGCGATGAAGAAGCTCAATATACTACGAAGTACTATATTACTATACACGACCGTCCAAATGGTCAACATAAATTCACAAAACGTGAAGAATAACATAAACATAACATAATACTATAATAGTCACCCAATTCAACCGCGGAAAATGGCGTTTACCATACTTAAAAGTGTAATTATCCCCGGTGACAGATATATCCGTCACAAATTTTAACAAAACAAGTATCTCTTACTTTATTAGATAAGACAAATCCGGTAAATTATAAATAACATATAATTCCTAATTTTATTGTCATATAAATAATATTTAACTTGTCATCACTTATAACAAATATGCCCGTCCGTCACAAACGAGAACCTGTCTACTTTAAATTTACAGTCCTACACCTCTTATAAATATGTCACATAAATCATGATAAGATGAGATATGTTGTAGTCATAAAACCAACGGCTGATAATTAGAATTCAAGATTATACAACTTTCATTTCACAAATTTGTGTTTTTTGTCTACAATTTTATTTGTTTTTTTTTTAAAATAATATTTTATTCTTTGAAGTTATAACTACCATATATCTTTTTTAATTTTATAAACACCACTTATTTTATACTCATATAATATATTCTTGTTTGGTGAATTTGGTTGGTTCAAAGTTGAGTTTCAAGATTCCATCTCCTTCACATAATAGTATCATTTATATAACTTCAAATTCCCAATTCCAATTTTCCAAATATAATTAAAAAAAATTGCACTAAAACTCCAAAAGTTAGCTAATTACAAAACTTACAAAATAATAAAATAATAATTTCCTATATAACATAATTTTTTGTAGCAATTTAGTTCTCTCTTTTGGGAATTTGGAATAGTTTCCTCATCCTTATCCCAATTTCATTCTCATCACAAAAACACACAAACTCTCTTACAAGTATTTATTTCCCAATTTTTTGTGTATAAATTGGGGATAAGATAATATTATTAAATTTACATTTCTGGGTTTTAAGCTAATTGCTTAGAAACCCATCTCAAGAACTTCAAATTCTAGCTCCCCTTTTAATTTTGGGGTAAATTAATGTCAAAGTTGTAATCTTTCTTCAAATTACTAAGTGGGTTTTGCCTAATTTGTTTAAAAAATGGGAATTATTGAGGTAATTTGGGGATTATTAGAGAAACCTACATCAATTAGAGGAGGGCTTGTAATTGAGATTATGATGTTTATATTACCAATTTGGACAGCTTTTTTAATTGGAGTTGTAGTTGGTTGGGCATGGAAGCCAAGTTGGTGGGATAAGATAAAGTTTGAATCTTTAATGTCAAAAATTGTGGATTTTTCAGCTTCTTCTTCTTCAACTTGTAATGGGTTTTCTGGTATTAGTCAGAGTTTATCTGCATTGAATATGAATTTCTCAAGTTGTAAAGTTGAGGAAGATGTTAAGGCTGTTGATGGTGTGACATTTTCTTATGGAGATGCTAGTTGCAGGTAAAATTCTTTCTCTTGTAGAGTAGTTGTAATTTGATGCAGTTTTCGACGTAATTTTCATCTTGGGTCATTCGGAAATCAGTAAGTCTTGCTTTAAGACGCGTCAAATACTATCCCATGGTAATAATGACAGAAATTTTGGTATTATCGTAGGCACCAAGTGGGGTAATTTGGTATGTATTTGACCGTCTTAAAAGTTTAAGACGGATATTGTCCATCTTAAATGAGAATTTGTGTTTGGAAATAGTCTATTTGTTGTTGTTTTCGCAATTATTTGTTTACTAATTTTGTCATTAGGTTGCTTATTTTGTTAGAATATGTTCATGCCTTTTGTGTGTGTGTGTGTGTAAACTTAGTTTTAGCTTAATAAGAATTAAGAAGTTTTATTTGCTCTTGGGATGAAATTGAAACTATGGTGTATTTTCTTAGGTTGAAACTTAGTTTTAGGTTGTAGGGATCATCGTTAGTGCTATAATGAGGTTGAGCTAGGACCGTCTCCATTTCTTTTAAGGAAATAGATGGTCTATTACCGAATCAACAGTTCAGAATAAATAAGGTAATGGAAAGAGGAAATGGAGATAAGTGGTTTGGCTAAGATTAAATCCCGATCATTGATTAGATAATGGAGATGGGAAACGGTGAGAAAGGAATAGAGAGGATCCGACTCCTTGAGGTTTGTTTTTATAGAAGTTACTAAGTTAGTGTTGTAATGGGATTAATCTTGTACTGAATTTCGTAGTAATAACTTTGGGAGTGTGGTGTTTGATAAGCTTGCTTTGAAAATACTTGTGAAGTCACCATATTGGGATTTATGTTTGAAAGTTAGTGATGTAAATGGGATTAAACTTTTGCTGAATTTATGGGTAATAGTTTTGGTATTTGGTGTTTGATAACCTTAATGCCCGTGAATTCACTTGTTGGAATTGCGTAATGAATATGGTCTTTTGCTTGTTAATTTCAGTTCATCCCAACTTAAAGGTGAGGAGCTTCCTGCTGTGGATGATAGCGATTTGATCCATCTCCACAAGATTGTTGAGGAGAAGGATGGAGGTCCGGCTTGGATACAGATGATGGATCGCTCTACTCCAATTATGAGCTATCGAGCTTGGCGAAGAGACCCTGAGGTATATTGCGACTACTGATTTTCTCCAATTTTGCTTGTAAATGTGGTTTGACTAGACAAGATATTATGAGAAGCTCTCTATGTTCATCAAGTCACCAACTCGATTGTTATTGTTTTTGGTAATTTTTGAGTGATTTTTAAGTCTTCGGACATTGGGATATTGTTTTATGTTTGGTAATTACATGTGATTAAGTGAATATGAGATGTCGTACTTTAAGGAAGTATCCATTGATGATTATGTCTTTAATGTGAGATAAAGGCAATCAACAGCAGATTTTGACAATTTTTCGAATTGAGTGAAATAGCTGTTTTCACGACGAATACAATTGGTTGTCTTAATCAATTTATTTGAATCACTAGCTCTCAAATGAGACAGTCTTATGAAAATATTATCATGATACCGAACCATGTGGAATTAAGTGAGCTAGCTCTGAGTTAGTGAATTAAAAGGTGTGTGGGTACTGACGTAGGGCTGATCGTTAAGTGAGTTCACCTCATGTTATATTAACATCTGATATTTTTAAGAGATTAATTTTATTCGCATAGAGTTCTTGTGACTTCATATTTGGTCTGACTAAATTTGGCTTCTGTTTGCCAGACTGGTCCTCCTCAATATCGTAGCAGCACAATCTACGAAGATGCAACACCTGAAATGGTGAGAGACTTCTTTTGGGATGATGAATTTCGTTCAAAGTGGGATAACATGCTTATACATCATGAAACTCTTGAGGCGTCCAATACCACTGGAACTATGATAGTGCAATGGGTGCGCAAGGTAAATGGTTTATTACTTTCTTATGAATAACTGCTATTAAACCAGTGTATGGTGGCGTGTAATTGACATTGCTGCGTCTCTATGCAGTTTCCATTCTTCTGCAGTGACAGGGAATACATTATCGGAAGAAGGATATGGGAATCTGGACGGACATTTTACTGTGTGACCAAGGTATACACCGTCATATTTATTTTCTAGTTATACTCAATGGTTCTAGTATCTTCATATATACGCCGCGTCTGTGTTTCTAGTTATACTTGGTTTCTTAAGAGATAGGCTCACACTTTTAGTAAAAGTATGAGACAAACCCATCTACCTATTAATTCTTCCTACCATATCAGGCGACGTGTACTATTTGTGCTATATTACCTAGTCTTCAACTGCATTTAATGAACCAATACTAGGAGTATTAATCTTCTAAAATGGAGAATTGCATATTCTTGCTTATGTATGATTGTATATGCTGCCTTTTCATCTTCCTTGATCTTGAAACCCGATCTCAATCGTGTCTTTTTGTTCTCCTCTTTAATGTGTTCAGGGAATACCTAATACAGTGCCAAGAAAGGATAAGCCAAGACGTGTGGATCTGTATTATTCAAGCTGGTGCATTCGTCCAGGTAGCTTTCATTCATCGCTTTCTATCCATCCTCACAGTTATAGTTTTTTTTGGTGTTAAGGCAGCTACAACTTTACAAATGCAGCTTCGACGTTGATGGGTTTCGAATCCCAAGTCACTGATTAACAGTCCGCAATGGATGATAAATAAGCTATAAGCTAAAGTCTTCATCTTTAAGACTACTGAAGTCTGATAAACGCTTTTGTTAAACATGCCATCATTAGGAAAGTTTTGTTGTACATGCTTTGATGTTGATATTTTTGGTTTTCTTCTGTTTTATCTTAAACAGCGGAGTCTAAGAGAGGAACAGGACAGATGACAGCATGTGAAGTTCTTCTATTCCACCACGAAGACATGGGTATTCCCTGGGAAATCGCGAAACTCGGAATTCGACAAGGAATGTGGGGAGCAGTCAAGAAGATCGACCCCGGTTTGAGGGCATACCAGAAGGTGAGAGCTTCCGAGGAACCTCTTTCTCCTTCGGCTTCCATGGCTCATATTACTACCAAAGTTGATCCACAATACTTGAAATCGGTGCCAAGTGGAGACAATCTATCAGTAACTGAAATAGTTCCTTCTGAGGAAAAACAACAACCCGGGACGAACATTCCAAAGCTTCTGATTTTTGGTGGGGCAGTTGCCCTAGCTTGTAGTCTTGACCGAGGACTTCTGACCAAGGCGGTTATCTTCGGAGTTGCAAGAAAGCTCGGAAGAATAGGAGGTAAATTATAAACAGAGCTACCGGACCACAGTAAATTTCGGCATTATCCCAACCCTCGGAAACATCAAAGGAAAATAGGAAACAGAATTCAGCGATGCAAAGCTTCCTCGAGGAGACATCCTAGGGAGTTTAGCATGTAGCTTGAAGATACTGGTAAATTGTATTACTGCTATGAATAACTTTAATTTCATCTTCCATTTGTTGCTTCTACTTCATGGAAGTTTGTCATTATAGCCATTTACAGATGAGCATTTCATCCTTTTGCCTATAATGGATTCATTACCTGTTAATTTTGTCGCTTCGTGTCGATTGTCTTAGATGCGTATCTCTGTGATGGACTGACTATAACCAAGCAAATGCAATGAAAATGATGTTACTTGGCTTCATCTGGTGTAAGACAAGGCATATCTAATATGGCGTGGCTGTGGTAGATTCATCTTTAACAGTACTAAGAAAAATGATTGTATTATCGTTTTCGTAGTTTTCGTATTACCCTGTTATGATGGTGAACCATAAGAGAGCGACGGCTTGCGTTTGGGCTAGATCTTCTGAATCAGAGCTAATCTAGAATCGTTGAGTTTAAATTTTCTGGAGTTATAACGGTGTTTATTGAGCCAACGGCTTTGGATCAGAAGTGTGTAAGCGTCAATGCGATTAGAACTTAAGGAAGTCGATCCGTAGTACATAATTGTACGTTCCAGAAATTGATCGAATTTGCTTTTTGATCGGGTTAGTAAAGACTTAATGCATACTAGGAAATGCAACACGAGACGCAGAAGCCATTTGACAACCACATGTTATTCATGATCATTTTATCGAGTTCGTACACAAAAACAAATGCTGAAAGACCGTCAGTCGGGCGTGTGGCGCGACCGCTGATCCATTGAGATAACATATATTCGGATTACTCTTAGATGACTTGTATTCTTGTAACTGTAGCTAAAAATTCTTCGTGTCGTTTAATTTTTTTATTGCTTTTTAGTTATATATCAAAATTAATACGGAGTACTATATAATGACATAAATCACGATTCGTTAAAACTTAGGTTAAACTTGTTGAGTCGGAGTGAATACTCTGTATTAAGCAACATTCAAGTAAGTTAATCTTACATTGTTAGGAATTTTACTGGGGATAAACCTCAAATTGCTCCCTAACCAATGAAAATAGAATAATCTAAATCTAAATAAATAAATAAATAAATAAATAAAAGTATATTAATTAGGGTAGATAATTAGATATACACACAAGAATTGATAACACAATTGACGATATAATACCAAAAGAATAATTGAATAATTCAGTTAATAATTGACTGTTACATGATGAAAACAAAATAATAAGTTGAACGAATAGTTATAACTAGCAGGGGCGAACTGACGCGGTAGCAAGGGGTAGCGGCCGCTACCCCAAACCCGGAAAAAAAAATGAGAAAAATGAGATTATGCTACCCCGTACTAATGGTCAAATAGAAATATAGTTTAATTAAAACCATAAGATAACAGTATTATGTTTGTGTCAAAGTGGAAAAGCTTTGGGTTTAGAATATTCCAATTTTGCCACCCGTGTTCAAGCCTCCCGAGAAGCATTTTTTTATTTTTCTTCACATTATTTTTTGCTTTTCATTCATAATATTATAGGGTTGATGACTTGATAGGTGTATGTTATACTCCGTATTTAATGATTCCTTTTTGCAATTTAAACATTATAAAAAGTGAAAAAGTAAATTACCTATATACTTATATAATACTCCTCTATCATATACGACTATACTATTATATACGACTATACTATTTTACACATTATTCCTTGTTACCCCCTCCATTTCAATAATTTAATTACCTACTTTATTCTTTATGAGTGATATTTTAATCAAAATGTGAACAAATAATTGGGACGTTGATGTATTTTTTTTTTGTTATAAATTACTAGTTGTGGCACTCTCAATAGTAACACTCAATTAATGGCATATAGGAGTTGTTCACGTATATAAACGATCATCAGAAGTTCTAAACTACTAGGACATAGGTCTCGGGTGTAATAAACAATATAAAACACTAAGCGCGAAAAAAAAATTCTTTTCAAACGATTTTTAAAAAAAGTTGATTACAAAAAACTATGTTCATCTAAGTTTTTTTTCAAGAGTAAATGTTATAAAAATTTCGCTACCCCGTAAATAAAATCCTGGGTTCGCCCCTGATATTAACTAGAACTAGTTTATCATGAGACCGTCTCATATAAAAATTGTACGTGGTCGTAGTTTAAAAAGGAAGAATAGTTTCAAAGCAATGAAGACCATCAAACTCGACACCAAAACGAGGCTTCCTAACAATCTTGTTTTCCCCGTCGTCACTCTTTCTCTTCACCTCTTCATCTTTACGCGTTACTATCGTCGTCGACACCGTCTTTGTCGCGGTTGCGGTAGTTTGGGAGGGAGAGAAGTAGGATAACTTCCAACCAATGGATTCAGCAGACATGACATCGAACGTACTGAACATAGACATTATCATCTTTGAGTTGAATGTGTTAAGATTAAATTAACTTAATTAATTATTTGTATTAATTAGTTGAGATATAGAGAGAGTTATTGAAAAGAAGAAATAATAATAATAATAAGATGATGAAATTATGAAGGTGAGTTATGAGGTATTTATAAGAAGGGAGGATTGATGAGACAAGGAAAGACCGGGAAAGATTAGGAAAGTGGTACGAGTATTGTTTATTTGTTTATTTGTTTTGGTAGTAGACCAAGTCTTGATACTCCTAGTGTTTCAATAACTCCCGTAAATTGCGGGATACGGGGTTTTGGATGTAAATAATTTTACTTATATTGTTAGTAATATAAAGAGATTGTTTTTGAATGATCTAAGATGAAAATCTCGTCGAAAATTATATTGAATGACTAATACTTCATAATAGAAAGAATTGCAGTTACTTTAGTGAGTCACTTTGTTTTATTCCATCGTAATATAACAAAGACCAATGAATCTTTGGCTCTATAGAAAAATAGAGAGTGGACCTAGTTTTGATGATTGTAAGAAAATTGATTAAAGGTTTAATTAATATCTTAATAGCCAATTTGAAAGCCGGTGAGGTTGTTCTTACTTGATGCTGAATTTCCATATTTGAGATTCTCTAGTTCACAGGGTTTGGACTTAGGGAGGTAAAATTATACTCTCGAATACCATGTGAGAAGATTATTCCAATTAAAAATATAAGCCGTTGGTTAAGGCTCAATTTAATATCTTAATTAATTTTTTTTTTTGCGTATATTATGGTCAAACGTTGAAATCTTTTCCCCTATGATTTAGTTGGATATTTGGAATCAAACTTCTTATTTAGAACTTTGTATGTTTGGTACTTTTAGGTCTCCTACCGAAAAAACAATTGAGGATTGGAGGGTAACTAGTTTTAGACCCGTGCAAAATATGCACGGGCTGTAAATTCTAACATCCAATATATTTTAAAGAAATATGAATATATATTTTCATGTAATAATCAAATAACACGATGTATAATAATAGTAACATTGTTAAAGATTAAGCTCGTGCGGATAGAATTGCACATTTGCACGAGATTAAATATTCAACAACTTGAGTAAAAAATTTATAACAAAAATATATCATATAAATTTAGATAGTTCCAAAGCTCAAACAAAAATATATCATATAAATAATTTAGAATTAATTTTTATAAAATGAATTACAACTAAAATTGAAAAAAATATATTAATTAAAAAAACTGATTTAAAAGCGAAAATATTTGATAGAATCCTAACATAATTTTAATATTACGATTTGACATATATAAAGAGTAACTGAAATTAAAACAATAATACACTGACGTCCATGCTGGAACAAACTGCAAAAGTTCACAAATTCTCATTTAAGACGGACACATCCGTCTTATTCTTAAGACGTATTTTCTTGTTTGATTTACACACAACATAAATTTAACTACTTATTCTGGATGATAATCAATATGCATTGTTAACAATCAGGTTGGAAGTCAAGAGCGTGATTTTTTGAAGTTTTGATTAATTTTTTGAAGTCGTAATTTATATTTCATGGTTTTAACATATGTCTATATTTTAGTTCATTTTAATTTATGTATGTACATTTTAACTTATGAATTACATCTTAGCATTATAACATATGGAAAGCTTTATAACTTGTAAATTGCATATTCTTGAAGAAAATAGAAATTAATTCCCATGAAAAAAGGAACCCACGTTAAAGTTGGGAATTCAATATAAAGAAGATTTTTTTTGGAATTTTTAGTGTGAAATTTTTTCCTTAGTTTAATATCATAGATTATTTATAAATCAAAACCAAAATTTTTTCATTTATAAATTAGTTTTATTCATAGATTAAAATCAAATAGTTTAAAAAAAAAATTGTATAATTAGCATAATAGAGGTGGAGAGGGGAGAGAGTAATTAATTAGTAGGAAAGACGGTGGGTGGGACCGGGTGCTTATTTATTGTCGACTGATAAAGTTTAATGTGACCATACGATTCTCGTAATGTCGTAATTTTCAATTTTTTTCATCGAGAATCAGCAGTTTTTATAAATCAGAAAATGGGCTAGAAAAAAATGATAATCCTAATTTATTGGCAAAAAGTAAAAGCAAATTTACAAACATACGATTCTCGTAATGTCGTAATGTCGTACGTGTTTCAATTTTTTTCTTGTTTTTTATTTTTATTTTTACTTTTATTCTGTTTTTTTATTATTAATCGAGTATTGCCTTTTTACAGGTATATTCATCCAGCAATTTATAGTTCCGTCTCATCAAGCAATTTATAGTTCCGTTTGAGAAATTTTTTAAGTTGCAAGAGTATTGTAATTTTAATTATTAATTGTTTGAAATTTAAATTATTTTTTTTAGTTATAAAAATATTGTAATTTTTATTTTTGGACTTTGTTTTGCAAGAAATTATTAGTTTATATTTTTTTTTATTCAATATTTTTATTTTTGGACTTTGTTTTGCAAGAAATTATTAGTTTATTTTTTTTTTTATTCACAGAATATGAAAAAAATAATGGAATTGTGTTTCATCGGTAGATTATTAATAAATTAGAAAAACTAATGCAAAGTCGATATTAATAATTATTCCATTATTTTTTTCATTATTTTTTTCAGAAAAATTAATGCAAGTCATTTTTTTCAGAAAAACTTATGCAAAGATAATCTATTATATACATGCAAAGATAATCTAAAACATCCGAGGAACATAGTCTAATAAATCAGAAAAAAAAGAAGAGGAGAGAGGGTAATTAAAGTTTTTGTTATGATGTGGGGCCCACTAATCCTGAAATCCAGCAGCCAATAGGAAGACTCTAAATGTTTCAGGATTAGTATATAGTAGATTCATAAAACAATCATAAATCCAAAACATAAAAAAGTAATCTAGTGACTCTATTCATAACCAAATAAATTAGAGCTTTTGTTATCTAAGTGCGCATGATTAACGTATTTTTGATTCTCTGACCATTTATATATATGATGAAATACGAAAATGAGACTAATTCACATTTAAATAAAATTAACTTTTAACTAGAGGAATGAAAAATATAAACACCAATTTCAAACTAATGGTCAAACAATTTGTGTTCTTTTCTTTATTCATGTTTTCCAACTCCGTCGGACTCATCAGTTTGTCTTAGGTATTTCATTTGTTTCTTTACTATTCTATATATTGAGAGAGATTTTGATAGGTAATTCGATCATTCAATTGTGTTATTATTCACTAATCAGCTAATACTACTACACAAATGACATCTTCTCCTCTGCACAAATTTTATGCCAAAAATAAAGGTAAACAAGCGACCTGACAACATTGAATAGCGAGTGATGTATCTAGTTGTCACATGGAAGACGCTAATGATTGAGGGATCATAAGCTACATGACACATGTAACATGTTAGTAGTTGATGTACTATATTTGATTAGGTAATATTTGTAACTTGCCGTTTTCCGTGAATCCGGAGTCAAAATGTTAAGTGGATTTAGTGACTTGGTACATTCTTGGTGTGAACGTGCGGGACACTATTGGTTTACTTATTCACAGCATTGTTCACGTGTACCAGTTGGAAAATACGACTAGCTGATTGCAACTTTCGTGCTTATCCATTCACTCTAAACACGATATCGATGCCCATGATCTTCGAAGTGACGGTGCTTACTGCGATCCCCAAGGCCAATACAATAGGACCGGAATCTTTTAATGTTATAGCGACACCACATTTTGAAACCACGCCGTGTATAACAGCAAAGGCCAGTTGCCGTCAAGTACCGTTTAAACCAGAGGAATTTGAGCAAAAGGATCATCTCAGAGAAGTGAGTCTAAATATCAATCACAACTTCGGAAAAGAAACCACAAATCCGGAAAAGTAAAGCCTCGCTAATATAAGTACTTGGAATTCTAAACTAAAAGCATTCTTGATTTTTCTAATACGGCGACACAGCTGCCTAACAAGTGTTCTACAAGGTATGACATAGTTGCGCATAATTCATTCAATAAGTTTGGAATTACGCATTAAAAAGGTGATTTGTGGATTGACGTTCATGCTCAAGTCATCTGCTGTTGATACCCTGAAAGAAAACATGCAACGGTGTTAGCTGGCAGCAATTGAACTTGTTGTGTTATAATGAGCACAGATCAGACAGTCTCCCACCGGCCTCAGTGCCATATATGATGCTTGTACTCGGTACGGGTGTGGGGAATTAATACATGCCCGAGTATCAAACTTGGCACGACTCTTTAGACACGGCGACTTGTCCTAAAATGAGGATATGGGTCCAGGGACATGATTCTTGAAAAATAAAGATGGCACTGAGGCAGCTAACTGTGTGCCATCAGAAGTTCTGAATAATTGCTTACCAAGTGCTACTGGGGTGATCTTGATCTTGATAGCGACTTAGAAGGGGACCTTGATCTGGATCGAGACTTTGGTCTGCATGTTGAGTAAAAATATATAAAAGCTTCCATAAAATGTTGTAAAAATGAACGTGTCTTTTAAACATTCAAAAAAAAATACCTGGCTGCTTGAACAGGAGATGCAGATCTTGACCTAGATGGTGACCTGGAGACTGATCTCTCGAGCGACTTGCTGCAACAAAATCCAAAGGATTAGCATCATCCTAGATTCCTAGACATTCAGCTAAATAAACAAAAAAATAGTACAAGTATCACCTTCTGTTCCTTCTTGGACTTCTGCTCCTACTACGGCTCCTAGAAGGGCTATCTTCATATTTCCTCACCTGCAATTACACATGATCATGTCCGCAGGAAAAAATATATTAGCATTTGGCCTCTTTACAGAGAATCATTATCCGTCCAAGAGAGAAATTTATGACACAACACTATTGGATTATGGAAGAGAGGAAAGGAAGTCCAGAAGCATTAAACAAAATTTTTTCCCTTCACTTCATCCTCACCCTTGAGGGAAAAGGTGGTTGTCGAACATAAATAATGCTGAGAGAAGAATTGTTTCAATGCCATGTAAAGTAAATTGCCGAGCATATACAGACAATAGTTACATAGCAGAAATTTACATGCAAGTATAAAGTGGATTAGAGTGAACCAAAAGATGCTCAAAGTTTGTTGCTTACCCGAATATAAGACTTGGTCCAAGGATTTTTGAACTCAGTGTCATCCAGTTTGCGGATCTACAAAGATGATTTTAAATACATATCCAAGACTTGTGCATTAGCAAGTCTAACATCCAAGTACTTCATTGCAAAGACGAATAAAAAAATAGATACTTAGTACTAGGTAATACACTTACAGCGTATTTCATATCTTCATAATTAGTGTAGTCAACCATACCAAAAGTTCCTGTAAATTAAGATAAAAGTACAAAAGGTCATGCAGCAGGACACCATAAACATCAAGGACCTTAAATTACACTACAGATGAACGAACGGAGAAAGTACTCATACCACTCAACCAATTTTCCACATCCTTTCTCTTTTCATGTTTTACCGATATATCAAACAATGTCTGATCCAACTTTCCAAATCATGAATTTGCTACTAGACTAATACAGAATAGATTTTTAATTAACGAACAAACTTGTACTTTCTAAAGCACTGCAATTTCTTTGCACAAGATGTTTTATGATATACCTTCCCTGTCACTCGAAACTTCAGCAAAGCAAACGTCGCCAGCTTTTCGCATATGATCCTGAAATTTTATCAAACAGGAAACTGATTTAACGGTTTGAAGTTTTGAACAATCAACAGAGTCTATCAGCAACTCAGTATGAGTGAACACACCTTTAAATCCTGCCACGATGCAGAAGATGGGAGTCCACGAACAATGACTGCATGACACAATGTGTTTCCACTTACTAATTGTATCACAAAAGGTGTAAAGGCAATGTGCACAAAAATTAAAACATACATACCTCGATACTCAGTACGACGCGATGCACCATAACGCCCTCCACCTCCACCACCGCCTCCACCCCCACCTCCACCTCCACCTCCACCTCCACCCCCACCTCCACCCCCACCCCCACCTCGACGTTCACTAGCAGACGACGAACCTCGACCACCATGTGCAAGTTCAACCTATACACATTAAGCACTAAGATGCAAGGATCCACAATGTACCTCCTCAAAAAAATATAGTAGGGAGTAGGAACATATATTACCCTCAGGCGACAGCCATCAAAGTTATAACCATCACGTCCCCTGATGGCATCATCAGCATCTCGAGAACTCTCAAACTATCAGCACAAATAAATTAGTTAAGTAACCACACAGCATGAAAACAGCTAAACAATGAGAAGAAGCAAAAACAAAAACAAGTACGAAATTACCTCAACAAAGCAGAAACATGGAGGTCGAGGTGGAAGCTTCAGTTCAATATCCAAGATACGACCATACTGCACCAATAAAATCAGATTTGTCAAGTAAGCAAATAGCAGTAGTGCATTCACTAGGTAAAACAAAGCCTCAATATTTAATATTTGCATCTGAAAGCAAAATGCCTGTATTAACTTGCATCTGATAAACCATGACCAACGAAAATATTCTAAGAAACCTATCATCCAGATTCCAATGAATTTAAGAAGCCTAATTCTCCCTGACATTGAAAAGGCGCATCTCGGGAAAGCTTAAGCCGAAGGCTCAGAAGGGGTATAGCCAAAAAGTGTATATGCACCTTGTAGATAAGATGCATGACACACATTTAAAGAGGCGTTTTGCTATGCAATTTCAAAGTTTTTTTTTAACTATGCCCTTCTTTTTGCCTATTATCCCTAGATTTTACTCTTTCACATGTTAGCCCTCTCTAAGAACTAAAAAGGTATTATTGCACAAAAATTTATTTTGAATTCACAAGTTTGCTAACAAAAACAATGTGCCTTTGCGTATGAGCACACACTCTGCCCCAGTGCAACTTACGTCTTTAAAAACTAAGACCTCCACTAACATTGACAAACAAAATCAGTGTTGATGCATAGCAGTGGCAGCAAGCAAACAGGATGATAATTGGAATGATCCCGGGTGAAAGCATGGAATTTAGAGAGACGCTAAATTATTAATTTCTCATGAAGATTTTATTCCCATTAAAGTTAACCATGAAATAGGACATCGAGTCTCAGTCTAAAAATCAAACCTTATAGAAGAGATCCTCAATCTCATATTCTTTCACATCTGAAGGCAGATTGCCAACGTAGATGGTACGAGAGAAACGGCTACTCATCTTTCATAAAAGTAGTTACTGCAAGCCCAAAAGGAAACATGTGAGTCAATGAGCAATCACTTCACTTTTGTGAACACGGTAAATTCAGGAAACCTTCATTGTCATTAGAGTGCAATTAAAATTGGTAATTGAATAAAAAAAAACAGAAAGCAAAAGCATAAAAAAAAAACCAATAGAGCAATCCATGAGGTGAGCGATGCTCCTGAAGCTCCATTGCTCATATGCTCCAAGAGACTTCAAAGCTACTATATGTTTGATACACTATTTGCATCGCCAATGCTTTCCCAAAAATTTCCAGTGTATAGCTCCCAAATGAATGAGAAACAACCTCCATTTTTATTTCTACAAACCCATTAGTCCATAACTTCACCCAGTTCTCTCCCACACTCTTTCTACATCCCTATGTATCATTCCAAAGCTCAGATTTGTCCAAGCGCTTGTCATCTACCATAAAAAAGTACATGCATCATGAAATGGATATACTAGCACATTTTTTACATTCTCCTTGCTCAAAATGAGGGCAACGGCTGGGAAAGAAAAAATTAAGGAGTTATAGTTCTTTATTAAACATAATTAAAAAATGAGAGCGGATCGTGATTTGAATAATGGAAGGTGTAATAAGTGGATTAGTAATCTAGCCTAATGTAATGTTGCACATAAAACGCCAAAGTAATAAAACTTCGCTTGAACACCAACTAAGAAAGGTCTAGCCTAGAAGTCTAACTTCAAAATTCTGAAAGCTGCCTTAGATAAACACGACGGCCTCAAAATTTCAACCTTTACCTAAAAGAGGTTAGTGGAAAGATGACTACTATGAGCAGCGGTATATCTTCAATAAATTCTGATCAACATAAGACATCAAGAGACAGTCTAGTTATTAAAACACTCGTGGAGTCTGGCCACATCACAGATCTTAATAGACTGTATACAACCTCTCCAGTGTCCCGCTAAAAGAATCCATAAAGGTAAAAACAGGAAGGAAAAAAAAAAGTCTGGAAGCCTGCATAACTTTACTCGAACAAAAACACACATTAAGTCTCTCTTAAGACGGATATATCCGTATCCGTCTTAAGTTAAAACAGGTCAAATACCATACAACTAGCATGGGTAAGACGAGTCTTTTACTAATATCTAGGCATTTTGTTTTTGCCTTTTCTATGCAAATGGTATAGTATTTGACCCGTCAAAAGCTTCTGACGGATATGTCCATCACAAATGAGAATTTGTGAAACATACAAGGAACCAAAAAATATATTGGAGTACCTATACCATGAACACTTTCCCCTTTCCCTGACACCAGAAACATCAGATTTCCGCCTTAAACTACTCCCGATATTCTCAGTCAATTAGCCACAACTGTCTTGTTCTCCGCACTACAAAGCTCAAGTGTGATTGAAATGGAGGGGGGTATTTATTTAGTGCATTTTGAAAAAAATTGAGGTAAAAAAGATTGCAACTTTTGTATACAAATAGATATGGAACTTTCAACGGGACAGCGGAAACAAAAATCAAACTATCAGGCACGCCACTGACTATAGCAGTATAGCCACACCGTAAGTCCGTAACATAATCTGCAAAATGTCCTCCATCAAAATATAAAATGGAGTGCTACATAAGCAATATGTCGCCGTAAAACCACAAAATCCAGAAACAAATTGAATAAATTCATCGTAGAATCGAAAAAGTACAAAGAACCAATCGCTGCTACAACGGATATATCTCAACGAGTATCCGACCCCGAAAAGGTACTAACTTTGACGAAACTACAAAATTAAAACATCAATTACGCGAAAAACAGTCTCTAAAATCTCAGATAAAACCCTAGATCAGTCAACGAACAAAATTACAACATTTTTTAACAAAATAAGGAGCTATTAATTAATTCCAGCAGGAGGAAAACACATAGAAATGGCGGAATTACTAAGTAAAAACAAACGAAAATGAAACTAATTGCTGAAAGTTGAGTAATTAAAAGAACAACTTGATGTAAAGTGAGAGAAAGAGGGAGAAATCAAGGAAATTACCGGAAGAAGATGAGTTACGGTGGTGTGAGGAAGAACCCTAATTTTGACGACTGTGCTTGGGACTTCGGAGAGTTGAATGCAGTGAAGAACTCTGTTTGACTGGTACTGCAGCTACAAGACCCCTTTCAAGTTTGAACCAAAGTCTTGTTTTGGGTGTTAAGTAGTGATTGGATAATTTTGTTGCTTCTTTTCGTTTTCGTTTTTATTTGGGTGTCCACCGTCGACAATTGTGATTCGTGAGTAATTTAACTGAGGTGCTCTCGTGAATGAATTGAAAAGGTGTTTGATCAAGAAGTTTGCTCTATTTCTATAGGCGACGTTTGAACCCTGAATTCAAAGTTACGAAATTGGGTGAGCAACCAGCCAACCACTATACCAAATCCGTGTAGTTAAGGTATAAATAGATAAATATGAGTACACTTTATAATTAGGTTTCATATTTTTTTCATGTACTTGTTTTTTTAAGAATACAATTGTTTTCTTCCCATTTCTCTAATATATGTGCGGAGTATTTTATTTAAATGAGAAGAAAATAGTTGCATGGAGGGGCTACTAGCCTACTAGTGCTTCGCTTGAGTTTATTTCTTGTCTATTTCATTCGTTATCCCATTTTATTACTTCGTAAGAGCTATTTTAAATTTTTAACCCTCATGCTAGACTCATCAAGTATGAATTATGCTAGACTCATTAACAAAGTCTATATCATAATCCCTCTCATTCAACTAATTTTTTTCCATTTGAATAAATTACTCAATCAAATAACAAACCGTAAATAAATAAAACAACCAATTGAATTCGACAAAAAATTTCCTAAAAAATACACCAAAAAAAACTATACAAAACCCCCAAACAAATATATAAAAGGTAATATATGACCCTATTAAGTTTCGAACCCTAGACCTAACTTCCACCACTCCCTTAAAACAATACAAGAACAAGAGAGAAACAGAAAGAAGCGAAACAAAACTCTCTTCTTCTCCACTCTCCAGTTGCTCACCGGTTTTGATCTCGTGATCACTTGTTTCTGTCTTTTTTTTTTTATTTTAATTTAATTTATTATTTTTAACTTAAAATTTCCCTCCAAAAAAATAAAAAAACCGTTACTCTTTCTTCAACTTTGAACACCAATGTCTCCCACAACGACGCCGTTTCAAGTCGCGTCACTTGTAAACGCGCCGTCCTTCCCAAACGCCGTCGTTTGGTCCGACGATAACTTAATCGCTGTGGCTAACGGCGATATCGTTACTATTCTGGTAATTTTATAATTAATTACTTGTAATTTCTGAATTTTTGGGATTTTGTTAAACCCTAATTTAATTTGTGTTCTTTTTTTGGTAGAATCCGGAGAATGTTCAAGGTGCTCGAGGTGTCATCACTGTTTCTGCTGGATTGCCGTTTAAAATTGGCGTAATTAAGCGCGATGGTAAACTACATTGTCGATATTTAAAACCGTCTTACACGAGTATTTGTGAATTCTAATACCTTTGGCTGATCGTTTCCCATGATATCTTAAAGAAGCTTACTTTTGCTAGTTTTGTGGTGTTTTAAATTAGAATGGAGTTATTCAATCCGTCTCAATCATTTGTTTAACTTTTTTTAGAGGTATTTTAATTAATGGTAAATAAATTAAATGTGACGGAGGTATACTAAAGTTAGTGATTAATTTAATTGATTGGGGTTAGTAACGAATTTAGTTCAATTACTAATTTTTGTGAATAAAAATACTAAACTTGTGATTAACTTGCCTTGAGTAGTCGAAGGAGGTGATGAACTACATTGTCTATAATTTAGTGTTAATTTATTGTTAAAAATACTAATTATTGTGAATAAAAATACTAATTTTCTAATACTTTTTGCTATTTTTTCTTTTATTTTATCATATAATTTTGTGTTATTCTTTTAATGTACAATAGTATTTTTAAGAATATTTGTTTTGCTAGTTTTGCAGTGTTCATATTTTTAATGCCTCAAGCAACTAAGTGTTAGTAAGAAATTAGTTCGATTACTAATTCTTGTGAATGAAAATAACAAAGTTGTGATTAAATTTCCTTGAATTGTCGAAGTAGATTGTCTTACCGGTTGGTATGGGATACTCCTAGTAAGCAAAAACAAAAATTTATGTGATCATGCAATTGGAGTTCTTTTCAATTATTCTAAACGTTGCAAATTACATTGTATTATCACTCGTTAGAAGCTTAGAGTTCCCCCTTTACCGAAAGAAATCTGTTCCTCTACGAGAGATTTTTTCTTCCCCTTCTCTTGGTGGTTCTCGAACTTGTGTTGATATTTGATTTTTCGGAGCTCATCCGATAGTTGACAATTAAAGTTATTGAATCTCATAAGTTTCATGAAATATGTAGATTTGCTATCTGGGTGCTTATTGCCCACTTGTTTGGCAAGAGACCGTCAACCTTGTGTTCGATCACTTGCATGGTCTCCTGTTGGATACACTCCTCATAATGGGTACGTGAAAATTTGTTCTCTTTTAATGAACTTCTCTCTAACTATTACAAATACACAGTAATACCGGGTGCATTACTCGGTTTGTGTATCCTAGGAACAAGTTATTGTACTCGTAGGAAGTAAATACTTATGACAATTTTGAAATTCTGTTTGCAGATGCCTCCTTGCGGTTTGCTCCACTGAAGGCCGTGTAAAAATATATAGGGAACCATTTTGTGAGTTTCAGGCTGAATGGATAGAGGTATACTCCTAAGTGCTGCAAACTTTTCTGTCCGTAAAAGGCTTGCGTAGAATTCCCTTTTGGTTTGGTTGTCAGTAGTTAGAAAAAGAAATCTACGAAGTCTGTGTTATGGACCTTATGGTCATCAGGGCTAGATATAACTGTTTAGTCTCTGTTAGTGCAGACTATTGTTTCTTCTGATTGTTGCTTGGCAATTGGCATTAAGTCATTAACCAAACAAAATTTCAGCTACTTTCACAAAACACGATAAATTTTCATAAAGGACAAGAATTGCAACTTGATAGCTAGTTTGTTCCATTCTAATTGGATCTATCAGTCATTTTGTATCTACAAGACGTTGGCCATTGTCGATTTTCATTTATTTAGTTACCACTTACCTGCATGGCTTTCTTAGAGGGTTAGAGCTTCGTGAAGTACTTGAAAAAAGCTTGATCACTTAATAATTACCAAGGGTTTTGTACAATGTTAAGGCTAAGCTGTTCTTAAACTCTTCTATGTAAACGCAATAACAGTTTCTTATCGTGGTGCGTAGGTAATGGACATTTCAGACGTGTTGCACAAATACTTAGAGAAGACTAACTATGGGGAGCCTGTAACTTCTGTGCAACCTGAAATGGATGTGAGTTTGCTATGTTCTTGTCTTGGTTACTCCAGATGACATTCAATATTTCCTGGATTACAACTTTGTTGATTTGCTGACTAGGAATCCGTTAGTCAAACACTTGCAGAAGATGGTCCTGATAGTACAAACTTCACTTCGATAAAAGAGAAGAAAAGAAAAAGAGGGTATGTGCTTCGCCCTCTTTTGACTCTCTTTCTCCTGATTCGTCTGCTCTCTATATGAACCTATTTTTCTTTGTTCTCTGCTTTCAGACTGACTGCGTGTACTCAAAAGATCAATCCTACATACGATTTTCTTAGTGAGAACAATGTGATCAATTTTGCTGCTAATGGTAAAAAGACTTCAAACAAAAGAACACTGAACAATCATACTGGTTATGTTTTAAAAGCTAATCAGTATGCTTCACGCTCTTCAATGCTGGCATCCCTTGTTGTTGCCTGGTCTCCTGTGCTGCAGTTTTCTGCAAATGATCCTGATAATCCAAGCGATTTTTTCTGTCTTCTGGCCGTTGGGACAAAGTATGGATCTATATCAATTTGGAAATTTGATAGACCGTCATACTACTCTATTGACCAGCATGGTGGTGCAATAGATATGGCCCTTAACGGTGTCCTTCAGGCCCACAGTGCATGGATCACTTCATTGAGCTGGGTATTACTCCCTTCTGGTACTAGCTCACGGGTTGTATTGGCTACTGGTTGTTCTGATGGCAGGTGGGTTCAGTGCTATTAATTTTATGCTCTATGCTGTAAATTGATGCAATTCACAAATTTATTTGTTTTTTCAGCGTGAAAATCTGGGTGGCTCATCTCTGTGATTTCAAAAGCCCATCTGAAGCTAACAAGACTCCTTTCTCATTGTTCAATGAGGTGCAATCTTGTTCACTTAGGATTCATTTATCTCGTACATAGTTGTGTCTGCTCATCATTGACTAGATTTTTCTCCCAATCCTGAATAGATCACTGTTGGTGATAATGCCCTAGTCTCGACACTCTCTCTGTGTGCTCCAGCTCAAGCTGGAGTAAAGATTCTGGTAGCCGTTGGTAAAGGATCTGGATCTTTTGAAGTATGGTCATTTGACAGAAAGACAAACAGCCCAAAGAAAGTCGGATCGTATGCTGCTCATGTTCAAGCTGTAAGCATAAAATATTTTAACTTCCCTTTTTTTTCTTAGTAGGAATTAGGAATGGTAACCATGCTCAAATCCTTCAGGTTACAGGTTTAGCTTGGGCTTTTGATGGACATTGTTTATACAGCTGCAGTCAGGTAATATATGGCAAATGCTTCTTGATGTAATTTAATTGTGGTTTCTTGCGATGTGGTGATAAGATATAGCTTCAAAATACTATGTTTGTGCTGATCCTGCATACGAACCTGGAAACATCATAGACAGAAGTTTCCTGCGGGAGAAGTTAGTAACTTGCTTATGTAGTGTAATTTTAGCTGCTTAAGTAGATCTGTATTGTGGAACTAGAAGCCCTGCAATTCTTTCTTGATAGACTACAATCCGTACTAGAGTAAATCGGGGTAGACACTGGAAAAGCTCTGTAGGCAACTCTTTTCTTGTACTTGTGTAATATAAGAGGAATAGACTGATACTGTTTTATTGGGATTTTAGGATAATTCTATCCATGGATGGATACATCATAAGGGCGCGTTGTTCAAAGCATCTATTCCACCAAACAATCTTGAAGTTAGAAGCTCCTCTGATGTATGGGTATCATCTAACCTGTTTACTTCGTTTTATGTCTTTCCGCTTATTGTATAGTATAGCATACTAAATGATATGTGAACAACTTTGGCAGCTTCCATCCGTGTCAGATTCGTCCTATGGAATTGCAATTTCCCCAGCAAATTTAGCTCTTGCTGTGGTATGTGCCACTTCCTACTTATAATTTGTAAAACTCTATGATTTTCCTTCAGAAAGTGCTTACTCCATCCTGGTATGCGTTGTCTTGGGACTTCATATTGATCTAAATTATGCCCACTTTTGCATTCATCGTTGCTATGTGGTTCAGTTTAACTTCGCTCGCTACTATATGGTCTCTGATTTTAATTTACTTTTAGTGGTTGATTACTGAAGAATAGTCTCACATCGTGCACGTCTTTTGCGTTATAGATATATTTTGTTAAAGATTTTAAAATTCTTTTAATATAACTCTGTTGGTACTGATAGGCCAGAAAAAATAATATATTTCTGTATTTTGAAAATGTATTCATAGAAGTTTGGGTATAGTTCTTGGCGAATAGCGTCGGTAGTATGTAGCAGTCTAGAGAGTCGAGCTTAGTAGGGGTAAAATGTTTTGTCTCAATTCCTTTTTGTCACTAGCTATTTCCTCTTCCAACATCTTCTGATGCCTTTGATGACCTGATCTCATTCCTCATGCACAGCCAGTAACATATGGTTTTGGATAGATTGTTTGTGTCAAGTCAAGCACGGTGTTCAAGTTGTTATTTCTTCATTTGCATATTTGATGTTTTTGATTTGAAGAGTAACTTAGCTTTGTCATACCTTCAGGCACGGCGATTTGATGCTGGACAATTAGATCATATGTACCAAAAAAGGTACACTGCTTTGGATTGGATTTCACAAATTTCACAGTAACTTGGTTTCTTATGAAAATGATAACATCAACCAGATGCCTGATACAAACATATAAATATAAAAAATATAAAGAATTGATTTCTTGTCTGCATCAGTGCACTGTTTGACTAACGAGTCATTTAGGAATGCTTGCCTGAACCTAGTTTTGCAATTTTGAAAAACACTCTCGAGGCGCTATTCCTTTAGAAAGAACTGGCAAAACGGAACCACATTTGTAATTAGATATGCAATGACTGGAATCTTGTGTACTAGTGCTGGAATCTGGATATATTGTGCAATATGGAATACTACCTCCATACCAATTTTTTTGGTCCCAATTCTATTTTGGTGGTCAGCCGATTTCAACTTTAACCACGAATTTCTCTAAATATAAGTACAGATACAATGTAGAAATTGTCATGTATGATTTGATAACAAACTATATTCTTGGTATCAGTTTTAAATGCTTGATGCTATTGTATGCTGTGAGAAAATATTGGCCAAGTCGACATCGTTTGAACATCAAGCTCAAATGAGGATAATGTAAATGGGATGAAGTGTAATTGTTTTGGATAGCAAGGAGAGAAGGAAAAAAACGGAACTGCTTTTTGACGGATACTAATCACTGTGCTGCAACTTATAATGTGCATGTAAAACAGACTTGGTTTTGAAAAGTGCATGCAATTGTATCCATTTGGCTGCTCTTTTACCCTATTTTCTAGTGAGGTAGTTTGCGAGACTGCTGAAATAAGAGAGAAAGAGAAGGCAATATATGTCTCAGGAAATATTTGTTGAAGGTGTCCTCTTCTGAAAATATGCTTCTATTCATTCACATGGAAAATAAGGATCTTACATATTATCTCTCTTTGACACGCAGAACGCAGAGGGCCGGTGTTGAATTTTTTTGGATAGGAGGACAAGAGTTTAACATGTCACAAAATATTAACTTAAGACTTGATATAGACCAATGCTCTGGGTTTACCAAAGAAGAGCTAGTAATTTGGGGTTCCAAGCTGCTGTGGTCTTTAAACTTATACGAGTCCTCTGACAAACACCTGGTTGCCTGGGATGTTTTATCTGCTATATTAGCTTTCAAGCAATGTGCTCCAAAGTTTATTCACCAGGTAATTCTTAGCTGGGTAGAGCTGTTACTCGAGGGTAATTTGGACTCAGCTACCCACGACATCTTGTCTGACTTACCTGGATATATGTCACAAATTAGTTCCCGACAGCTGCACCTGCTCAATATTTTGTGTCGGCGTGTAATGTTATCATCTACCAAGCCAACAAAAATATCAGAACTGTGCGACATGGAAGAGGAAGAAAAATGGTTGAATATAATGTCGAACAGCGAGAAAGAACTCAGAGAGAGGCTTGTTGGGTTGAGTTTATCAACTGTTTTAGATTGTCTGTCGCATCCAGCTGGCAATGTAGATTTTGGGCTATGGGGCCCTGTCGGAATTGCGCAGATGGTGAAGTGGGTCATGCAAAATCAGGATCATGTGCACCAAAAGTTATATGGTTTGGCAGCAGAAGTTAGAGTGCATGTTGCACGGTACTCATTTTAATCTTCTCTTATGTACTAACTGTAAATTGCCTACTGCCGTTGCATACAAATTTAATTATTTTATTTGACCAATAATGCTCGATACATTTCGTTTGTCCGGCTTTGGTCAATGGGTTGTTGATTGCTCCTTCGAAACATGGAATATGGTGTTATCATCTCCAAGTCCTGCCTTTTCTATGTTTTACGAGTATCTTTTTCTTCCGCACCAAGATTAGGGACCGTTTTGATACGCGGATATACATTTTACAGTATCTCAGTGTCTAACCACCTACCCCGCATACCAAAGTTTATTTCATGGTATCAATTACTAGTTTCTATGACCTACACTTACTGGGAATGCTACCTTTTGCAGGCTGCATGATGTTTGTGATTACGAGGAAGAAGAGCGTTGTATCTATTGTTCCGCTCCTATACCTTTCGAATCTCCAGAAGAGGCACTTTGTGAGGGTGTACAATGTGGACACGGGGAAGCCCCACAGAAGCATAAACTAACTCGGTGTGCAGCTTCCATGCAGGTTTGTCCACTTACACCATTATGGTTTTGTACGTGTTGTCGGAGACGAGTTTCGAAGGTGCCACCTTACCATCTACATACTATGGTTGATCGCCCCTCTGACTTTGGGGCGTCGATTAAATCTGTGGTAAAACCATTACCAAATCCGCTATGCCCCTTTTGTGGGATATCTTTGCAAAGACTACAACCAGACTTTCTGCTGTCAAAGTCACCTGTATAATATAGTGTAATTATCATTAGTGTTTTTAGAAACAAATGTATTATGAGTAATTAATCAAAAGCACTGTTGTAAGTTGTAACCGGCACGTCTTTTTCTCTTTGCCCTCCTCTGCCACCCACCTTGTCGGATAGTTCGCCGTAGACTTGTGCCTTTTTCTTTTGAAAGAGTCACAGGGTAGTTTTATTCTGATTATGACTCGGACTACCAATCTACCATCACCAATGTATGCTCTACTACAGTGTAATGCATAATGTATAGAGAACAGCCTACTAATCTCAAGTCGCAATTATTGTAAGCCAAGTCCTTAAAAGTTATGATACTTACATATGCCAATCTATCCTTAGATGCATATTTTCCTTCCCATTTATAGTTAACTTGCATCTCCCCTTGAGATTTTCAAGGTCTATAGGTAGGACTCGGAAAAAAAAGAAAAGGAACACGCATCTGATGTATTACATCATACCCCTTTTGACGTGACTCGATGAGTATTAATAAGTGGTAGATCAATGTCTTCATGGCACTCATATAGCGTTGCAGTAATCAGCCTTTTTTTTTGTCTTCAAGGTCTATAGCGTTGCAGTATGTCGACGGGTCAAAAGAAACAAGACTTTTTTTTTGTTTTTTTTTAATGTGGTCAAATCCATAAACCCGCAGACAATGTTATAACTGATCAGCCTCGAAGGCATTGAATATCTATGCCACCAACCATCGCGCTAATAATACTCCACGACTCACGATCGTTGTTGGCCGGTGTTGAGCAAGTTCAATGACACATTTGTATTTTCCGAAAGCGATGTCCAACGAACTCTTAAGTCTTACCTATTCTTCATGGTTAGTTGACTCAGTTCCTTTGGCCATGGTTGTGTTTTGTCGATTTTTATTTCCTGAACTTAAATACATGGCTTTAATAACCATTAAAGAGGCACACAATCAAGGGTTTTTGTGAACGACTTCTTTCCATTTCATTCATGAGCCATTTTGTATGTGCTCGATTAAGTATAAAAGTTACACAATTTTTATTTAAGGCGACATTATCCGTTCTAATCATACAATGGGTCAAATAATCAAGTACGGCACATGAGACAAAAAAAGGATGCCTAGGGATTAACAAATTGTGTGTCTTATATAGTTACATATACAAGTAAAAACATATTTGGTCCGTTTTCATCTTATGATTGGATACTGAAGTCCATAGGTTTACTAATACACATTGCCTTTTCCACTTTTGTATTGAGCATGCCTCGCTTTCAACCGTCTTATTTTAAGACCATAAAATGTCAACAAAAAATATCAACATTTTTAAAATAAAAGATAACAATATTATATAACTAAAGGGTCACTCGTTAACAAAAGCCGATAACATTTTATAAAAAAATATTTATATTTTTTTATAAAATGATGATATTTAATCGGTCTTAGACGAAAATAATCCGTGAGTCTAAAATAACCATAGGTCCATAGCCAAGAGGCCAACACGAAAGGAGTAAATGTCGAATATACCCCTCAAAACATAGCCTCTTCCGTATCTTGTCTGTTCTCATCCAAAATTCCTCAAATATCCTTAAAAAAAAACATTTTTTTATTTTAATATAAAATCCATTAACATGCAGATAAATACAAACTATATAAAATTAAAAAAAAAAAATACATTTAGTTCTGTTTTGTTACTTATCATCTGCTGCACGCCCTTTTATATTCTAATTATTATTATTATATTGTCTTTAATATTATATTATATTTAATATTTAATATTTAATATTAATATTTAATTCCATTAACTCGCACTTTCTATTTAGACGGTAAAATCGGCCTTCAACTTTATTTAATTACTTTTTTTTATTTCATCCGCCATTGAAGAGTAAACAACAAGCTTTTTCATCTTATTACTTTCTGATAATAATCGTTATCAATCCAGGTACATTTCTCATCTAATTCGTAAATTTTTGATTTAATTGTTTAATTTTTTTAACTGATTATTCTTAATTGTTGTTTGATTTCAATTGATCGCCGGCTTTCAGGAGAAATCGGAGAAAATATCTGAGATTTTGTTGTGAAAGTGAAGAACTTGAGAGTTTGTTAATGGCGATCATGACTGTTGCTGAAAACGGCGTCGTTTCGAGTGATCATCACTTCGACAACAATGGTGATGACGTTACTCGTACGCGAAACGACGTCGTAGAGGAGAAGAGTGAGGAAAACGATGTGTTGAAGGAGAATAATAATGAGATTAGTAATAAAAGTGAGGATTTTGATGATGATCATGAAATAAAGGGGAAAAATGGAGGAGAAGGGTTTAAGAAAGAAATTAGGGATTTGGAGGAGTTGTTGTCGAAACTAAACCCTATGGCGAAAGAGTTTGTACCGCCTTCTTGGTCGAATAATCATGTTTTTAATGGGGTTGGTTATGTTAACAACTTTGTATTTCAGCCTAATGTTGCTGCCAATGTTAATGGATTCACTGGGAGGAGGGTAATTGAATTTGGTTTGATTTGATTTATTGTCGATTTTTTCATTGTTTTGGTGAAATATGGACTGAATTGTGTGTTTTTTTATTGTGTTTGTGTGTTTGATTGGGCAGAAGAATAATAATTTTGGTAATGGGAAGAAGAAGGTGAATAGTAGGACTAGTATGGCTCAGAGGCAGGAGGTAATTCGGAGAACGGTGTATGTTTCCGACATTGATCAGCAGGTACTCGACTTTGGTTTAATTCGTTCGTGGAAAAATGATAACTTTGTTGAATTTGAGGTGGGTTTTGTAGTTATGTGTTTGTGAAATGTTTGAATTCAGGTTACTGAAGAGCAGCTTGCATCGCTATTTATAAACTGCGGGCAGGTAAATGGAATTATGGAAACGGAAGGTGTTTACCGTTTGTTTTGAGCTTATGTTGTTATTATAGGTTGATTGAGTTTGTGTATATTTTCTGATTGGGGTGATGTAGGTTGTTGATTGTCGTGTTTGTGGTGATCCAAATTCTCCTCTTCACTTTGCTTTTATTGAGTTTCTTGATGAAGGTAGTTCCCTGTTTCTGGTTCATTTGAGGTGCATGGTGATGTTTAGCTTATGTCGTCATGATAATGTTTTATCTGTCGTGTAATGTAATATTGGCAGAGGGTGCTAGAAATGCTTTAACCCTGTCGGGTACAATGCTCGGGTATTACCCCGTCAAGGTGATGCCTTCAAAGACTGCCATTGCCCCTGTTAATCCTACTTTTTTGCCTAGGGTGAGTTGGGTTTAATCTTATTCTAGCTCAGTTTCTGTGTTAGTTTCGGCATAGCTAGTTACAAATTCTGTTCAAGACCGTGTTCTATTAATCTAATGGATGATGCTACTGTCTGCAGTCAGAAGACGAGAGGGAAATGTGTGCAAGAACTGTCTATTGTACCAATATTGATAAAAAGGTATCAGCCATCATTGCCTATATCGGCTATGTGTTAATATGTATGCGGATCAGCTTTACTTTGTTCGGGCAGTGTACTTGTAATTTTCTATGGCTTACTGCTAACTTGATGCAGGTTACACAACCAGACCTCAAATTGTTCTTTGATACATGCTGTGGCGAGGTAAGTAAATCTGCCCACAATCTATTCATTGGTCTATTGTGGACTTTTTTTTCCGCAGCTCTAACAGAGTATTATGTACTAGGTTTACCGCTTGAGAATGCTTGGGGATTATCATCATTCTACTCGTATTGCATTTGTTGAGTTCGTTATGGTAATCTCTAATACTATTGTGCTTTCGTATTTTCTAATCTGATTTCGACTTCATTCTTTTTCGCAGCGGACAAGTGTAAACTGGTAGCCATATTTCATTGTAAAACATTGTGATGCATCTTGCAATTCTTGTTCAATCATCTAGACCTAGTTACTTATAAGTTCTTCCCCGGTCTCTTTGCCATTTTGTGTTTCTACCATGTCTTTTCTGCGCCAATTCTGTATAGACTTCCAGTGGTGGAAACTTACTGCTCTCGTTTTTTTCTTGGTGGTAATTTAGGCTGTGACCTCATTTTTATGCTTCAGCTTAACACTCAATGCTTACTTCATCTTTAGAGCCTGTGTTATGGTCTTCATCTTTTTGGCCCATATTGGCGCTGCAGCCTTTTGTTAAAATCATATAGATGTTCTGTACTTCTAATACTGATTTATTTTATCAGATTAACTCTAGGTGATTTGTGTGAGACTGAACACATCAAACAGGCCTTTGTAGCACACTCTACTCGCATTTGAATTTTTCTCATTCAACCAGATACCAAATTCCCGAAGACAATCAGTTTTGGGCTAGGCTCCGTTGTATCCAAATAGCAATTTTTTTCCTTTGAATATTCTGATTTTTTTGAATGTCATTGGGATTTGGGAATTAACATGCTGCTGGAGAAGTGAGGAGGATTTTTAGCTGATTACATTGCGCAGTACTTTCCAGAAGTCTTAGAAATGTTGAGACTAGTGCCTCATTCCCACCATCATTATAAGAGGCTTCACCTCCCTACTGCTGTAACGGTAATGAGGATCGGGGATACTATTTAAGGAATCTGTTTCATTTCTTAGGTGGACGGAATGCTGTCCATAGCTATTGACATATTAACAGTTAGATTTTTTTTCATCACTCCTTTCATTGATATTGCATGCATTTTCTCGAGTACTACATATTCAAAGGAAAAGCACTGTTACCTACGGGATCCTGCATATACATACCCAGGAGTTCCTATTTCACTGGACGCCTCCCATTTTTTCTTTCTTTCTAAACAAAAACAAGGCACACTGTCCAAAATGATACGGGCTGTCTGTGGATAAAAAGGCTGTGTGTGCATTGCTAAGAGTAAACCAAGTGTGAACTTTAATTAAGCAACTGATCTATGAGATAGATGCTTTTGGTTTAGTCACAGCAAATAACAACAATAATTCCAATTTCGGTATGGATGATTTGTGCTTTAGACTAGGCTCGGCTGTATTAATGAGTTTAGGGCACAGAAAGCAGGAAACAATTCTGTAAGATCTTTGGCTTTAGAAAGCAGAAGAGACATCCACCTACCGAAAATTAACTGATGTATTGTGGTTGGTAATAACTAATAAGGATTGCTAATATGTGGATACAAGTCAAACAGCCCAGTTTTTGTTTCCTTTTTTCTGTGTTTGAGAGTAAATAGGAGGCTAATACTTGAACAAATGCGTGGCTGTGAAGCAAAACTTTAGTTGTAAGATATGCAGGCATATAGATGTGTTGCCTTGTCACCTCTGCTACTCCGACTTTTAATATTTTTCACATAACCCGGTCCTACACTTGACTCTGTGACATACTGACATATGTATGATACTTGGATTCTTTATTTTTAAGCCAAAGAAAATGAATGTTTTCCACAATACCCTGGCATCGGATACGTCTACAAAGTGTATGTAATATAGTTTGTCACATAATGCTGCGTGTTAACCTGTGTTTTGCATGGTAAATTGCAGGCTGAAAGTGCCATTGCTGCCCTTAACTGCAGCGGTGCAGTTCTGGGAGCCCTGCCTATCAGGTCAGTTCTTTGCATTACCAGTAATGATTCATTTAGTAATCGTTTGGATGCCGATGTAAAAACACACAATTCTAAATTATGGGATTTCGCATGGATTGGAAATTTCTAGAAATTATATGTTATATAAAATGGAAGTTAGATACGCATTTCCCCATGGAATTCTAATTCATACGTTTAACCAATCATTTGTCAACTCATGTGAGAGAAATTTTTTAAGGAAATTTTAGGCGTTGGTAAGTCCTTATAAGAAGCAAAGGACCGCTTAATTAGCTCATAAATTTGTGGTGTTCTACTATCTTATTGTAATCATGCAACATTTTTTCACAGGGTAAGCCCATCAAAGACCCCTGTTCGCCCTCGTGCACCTCCTTCTCTCTAATCATTCCAGATTTGCTGTGAGTGACCCCTGACCACTATGTAGACTCGACTCGCTGCTGAAAGCTGATCGTAATCTACTTATGCTCCTATATACACACACACATATATAGGTACACGTAATCGCATGAAAGTACTTGTGGCTTCTTTAGTATTGTCATCTCGCTATCTTGGGCCCAGTATCCTGCTTTACTTATAGTAAGTATGTTTATTGCTTAAGAAGGCTTTGTTCAGTTAAACATATAGAGTTTGGATTTCGGAGGTTTTACTTTGAGGCTTTGATTACGAGTGTTTTTATCTGAAAACTGCTGAACTCGGCCAAAGATTTCTATGTTTATGAAAGGCACACCCTTCTGAGCATATATCTCAAGTGCATTTAACGTATTTTCTTTTCCTATATAATTCTATTTTAAAAACAAATGGAGTTTTGTTTTTATCAGTTGAAAGAAAAAAAAATGCTAACGTTAGTCATTCGGAACTCGGAAGAGAGAGCAATGTAGCAAAATAGCAATTAGGGCCTGGTCCAATACTCGGACTAGAATGTGTAATGTTCAAATATTTCGGAAAAATAATATCCCGAAGATAAAACGTAATGTTCTGGGTGCGATTAATTCTTATCCGTCAGAATTTTCATGTAGGCTCGAATTGTTTTAGCTAAACACGCCATTTTGCGTCTTGGGTTTAATATTTTAATGTAAAATTGCCAGGCTAGATAGTGACGTACTCATTCATTTGTTTGTTTTTTTATATTTTTTGTGAGGGGATTTTAATCAAAGGCAAGCATATGATTAAAACAAATAAAGTAGTAAAAAGAAGTTAACAGGTACATCATGCCAAGGACAGTATTTTACATACCCAAACCTGTAAAAAGAAATGGTAAAATGTAGATCCGCTAGGCGAATTGGAGATTTCTTTTACTGTAAAACGTATGTTCAATGAACATGACGGTTTACTTGGTAGAAAAAACCGCCACTTAAAAAATGTTTTTTAAGTTTTTCTAATTGTTCGATCCTACTTGAAAACAATATTTTTATTTTATTTTCCGAGCATCACTAATAATTCACTGTAAGAAACCTTTGTAACATACCAAGTACGAACTAAGTGAGAGAGGTTCACCATTAACATGTCGAACTTACCAGGAAACATTTGTGACGGGTATGTCGTAAGGTATCTCGGGTTTAGAGGCTTTAGGGACATAAACATAGAGAATGCCATTGCCAAGCTTGGCAATAATGTCTTCTTTCCTACAATCTGGAGGCAACCGAATACTTTCGAAGGGTTGTATCATCATTCTTCGGAATGGCGATATGTCGTTTCGTTCCTGTATGAACAGTTGATTGTCTTTCACGTACATATCTATGTCCTTTACTCCCACTCCTGGCATTTTTACCCATATTTCAACAATGTCGCCCTTCTCTTCCATTTTCAATGGCGTCGATTCTGAAAATAAACACTCAGTTTCAATATGAGAATTAGTCGGCCGAAATGGCATCTAGTATTTGGGTTGAGTGACTTTTTTTCCCGGTAAGTAGTTTGTTAAGGCTTCGAGTTGCATTAGTAGGATCGGGTGCATGAGATGGACTGACAGTAAGACATTGAGGTAACGAGTGTAAATAACTTTACTCACGCTGAAAACACAAAAGATGTTACGGAATGCTACTGTTGTAACAACCCGAAAAGTACCCGATTTTTCTAGTAAAATATTTACTAACACTTTTCAGTAGAACTTAAGTTTTTAAAATAGGAATTTTTGTTCCGAGTCTTATTTTGAAATTCCGCGTTCGTATTTGGAATTTCTGAGAGATTTCGTGAAAAGACCGTTTTTAGTCATCTTTGACTTTTCTTGACTGTTTAAGTCGTCTTTGACTTTCCTTGACTTTTTAAAAGTCGTCATCGACTTTTCTGACTTTTCAGTCGTCATAACTTTTCTTGGCTTTTAAGTCATCTTTGACTTTTCTCGACTTTCAGTCAACTTTGACTTTCGTTGACTTTTCCCGACTCGCCTTGTAAGTTGAAGACCGAAATTTTATTTAAAAAAATAATATTTTTGATTTATTTTTATAAAGATTTATTAAGATTTATCATAATTTAATATAATTATTTTGAATTTATTCGGAATTTAAAGATTAACTTTTACGGTTTTTAACCGAACATCATTTAACTATTCCCGACTCATCGTAAATCCCGTAACAAACTCGAAACTCGACTTTGGCATGAGTCACGCGCCCATGTCATCGTTTTCCACTCACTTAAGATATTTTAATTCTTTCGATTAAACTAATACAAATATCTTAGATATTTGTTACTTTATCGATCCGTCAAC
>JAIUZE010068549.1:0-38401 GCA_022085475.1 Heliosperma pusillum | reverse complement strand
GAAGATTGAGTTGTGAGGGAGTTAGGGTTATGAGGGAGTATATGTAGGGTGAGTAAGTGGAAAAGTCAAGAAAAAGTCAAAGACGGCTCAAGACGGGTTTTACATGAAATCTCGCGGAAATTCCAAATGCGAACTCGGAAATTCTAAATTTGACTCGAAAAATTAAATTTACGATTAAAACTAAATTTCGCTGAAAAGTAACCGTAAAATATTTTCACTATAAAAATAGGGTACATTTGCGGGTGTTACAAACATGGCTACCCTACACCCTAGAAAGGTGACTACTTATGCATGATTAATAATGAAAAGGAAACTAAGATTATAAAACTAAGAATGATAAACATGATAAAGGAAATACTAAAAGAAAATGAAACTATAATGTAAAGACGAGAATAAAGATTACCGAAAAGGATGAGCAAAGATTGAAATGGAATAAGAACTTGAATAGGAAATGCAAACCCGGAAATTAGAACTCCAATTACAAGTAGAACAACTACAATTGAAGAAAGCTTAGAACTAGACTAAACTAAACTAGAGAAAACTAAACTAAACTAAACTAAGAAAGAAGAAAAACTAATCTAAAGAAAGAAGAGAAGAGATGTTGTGAGATGAGATGATATGATATGAGGGGCTAGAGCATCTATTTATAGTATTAGGGTTTCGTGGAGAAGAGGTCGGGCATTAAACACTTTGGAAAAAAATAGGATGAAGGAGCCGCAATGCTCGGATCAGCACACATCCCCGATCGGGTACACACTTACCCGATCGGGTAAGTGGTCTTCTGGAAGCTCTTTACTAACGTTTCATCTTCCTTTGCTTTGACTTGACTTCCAACATCCCCCTTGACCTCTTGAGTTGGGTTTGTTGATAGGGTTTGATGTAAAGTGATGATTTCTTTCGCCTAACTAATTGATCTTCCGACAACTACGAAACTGTCTTTGCTTCTTCTCTCTTTCGAATTAGTGAACCTTCTTGAAATGCCTTTCACTTGGTCAAGCTTGCTTCTTCAAATCGTCGGATTCTAGGCAAATGCTCGGGAATATAACAATATAGCGTAGAACTCACTTTCCCTATACACAGGTTAGACCAGTATTCGCCTAGAGAACGATATTAGCTCATAAAGTGGCTTAACAAAGCACAAATGACATACAAAACCGAGCTAAATTGGGGGTTAAAACCATACAAATATTCACTTATCACTCTCACGGGTCACTCTTCTCTCAACAAGCAAATGGTAAGTAAATATGTATAAGAAAGAGAGAAGAAAATATAGTCTCTCACCTAGACTACGACCGACACAAAATGCATTGCTAACTAACATGAAAGATGATTCAAGCACCGTACACACGCATAACCACCGTTCAAGGACAATCACGTGCCGAACATTTGAAAAATATGGATATCTGAGGCTAATTGGTAAGAAAGGGCAAAACAATTAATGGAAATGTGAGGGTAAATAGCCAAGCTAGTTCCTAACAAGACCGCAATAAAACTCGTTCCATTCTTCCAACCATCAAAATTAAGCTCGATGCCTTAACAAATCTAGGCATATACATCACAAATCCCAAATAACACCTCGACAAAATAATGATAAGCGTAGGAGGTGTAGTCAACAAAAACTTCAGCCAAATATTTTTTTCTCATCATATATTTTTTTCATTTTTCATTTTCTTTCTTTTCCTTTCTTTTCTTGGCTGATCGAGGAATAACCTCTCGATCGAGTGGAATAAGTCACTCGATCGAGGCAATAAATAACATCATCTGCTCGATGATAAGTGAATATTTGTATGGTTTTAGCCCCCAATTTAGCTCGGTTTTGTATGTCATTTGTGCTTTGTTAAGCCACTTTATGAGCTAATATCGTCTTCTAGGCGAATTCCTGTGTTCTAACCTGTTTTGTAGGGAAAGTGACGATTCTACGCCCTTTTTCTAAATTCTCGAGTATTTGCCTAGAACCCGACGATTTGAATAAGCAAGCTTGACCAAGTGAAAGGCATTTCAAGAAGGTTCACTAATTCGAAAGAGAGAAGAAGCAAAGACAGTTTCGTAGTTGTCGGAAGATCAATCAGTTAGGCGAAAGAAATCATCGCTTTACATCAAACCCTATCAACAAACCCAACTCAAGAGGTCAAGGGGGATGTTGGAAGTCAAGTCAAAGCAAAGGAAGATGAAATGTTAGTCAAGAACTTCTAGATGACAACTTACCCGATCGGGTAATTGTGTACCCGATCGGGTATGTGTGCTGCTTCGAGGATGACGGGTACAACTTCCTACTTTTGTCCTATGTGTTTAATGCCCGACCTCTTTTCCACGAAACCCTAATACTATAAATAGATGCTCTAGCCCTTCATATCATATTATCTCATCTCACACAATCTCTTCACACAACATCTCTTTTCGTCTTTCTTTAGATTAGTTTAGTTTCTTCTTTCTTAGTTTAGTTTAGTTTTAGTTTTCTCTAGTTTAGTTTAGTCTACTTCTAAGTTTTCTTCAATTGTAGTTGTTCTAGTTGTAATTGGAATTCAAGTTTCCGGGTTTGCATTTCCTATTCAAGTTCTTGTTCCATTTCAATCTTTGCTCATCCTTTTCGGTAATCTTTATTCTCTTCTTTACATTATAGTTTCATTTTCTTTTAGTATTTCCTTTATCATGTTTATCATTCTTAGTTTTATAATCTTAGTTTCCTTTTCATTGTTAATCATGCATAAGTAGTCACCCGTCTAGGGTGTAGGATAGCCATGTTAGATTAATTAAAAGATGATAATTGGATAAAAGAAATTGTGCCTTTAAAACGTTGTGTCTATGCATGTTTGGATTGTAACGATAGTTATCGATTTTTGGCCAAAATCATTTGACTAGTATGGAATTCTTTTCCAAGGTAGACATACGAGAATTGAATAGACAAAGAATGACATGGTAGATTAAGACCTAGTAAATCGCATAAAAAGCCTGCTAGACCATCTGATCTATGATTGTAATGAACACATCATTCTTACGAACTCACAATGAATTATTTGCCTATCCTAAATCCAATTTCATCAATATGTTAATCTACATGTGTGAACCTACTTCCCTAGATTCTTTTCTTTATTGCATTGTTATTATTTAGTAATTAGTGACAAACATTTGCCAATCGTCCCAGGTAGAGTTCTAACCACAACTATTCACAAGTATCTCCCGTCTCCCCGAGATCGACCCCTTACTTCCCTAATTACATTAATTTGTTGTTAGCCTAGTCTGGGTTATTTTATCTTTGATTAGGGTACGCGACAACCCCGATCAAATTTTGGCGCCGTTGCCGGGGAGCACGGTTTTGTTTATTTGTGATTAGTAGAGTTTTACCTTGTCTTTTTCTTTTTTTCTCTTTTCTTTTGTCTCGAGGAACACTTGTTCCTTGAGATTTTTCTCACCTTTTCCTTGTAGTGTAGTGACTCTTTTCAGGTAATAGGAATATTTTCTTTCAAAGGGATTGCTTTATTTTCTCTCAATGACTATCTATTTCCAACCACCACAATGCGAGAATGAGCCTTTCCATGAATACCTCAACCGATTTTATAGCTATTGTAGACATATTATCTCTCTTGGGTATACCCTTGATGAGACCTATATGAGGAATGTCGTGATTCATGGAATGCTCATTAAGTGTCGTAACCTGGCTATGCAATTGAGTGCTGGAAGTTTTTATCAGAAGAGAGGAAAGGAACTTTGGATTTTCTTGGACTTTATGGCATCCCAATCTCTGGATGAAACGCACCGGCGGTTGAGAATCTAAGAGCAAATCAATGAAATCAGGGCTCAACTTCAAATACTCAAAGGGCAAAAGGAAGAACCCACGTTTAAAATTTGTAAGCCAATCAATTTTCCTTATGCTTTTTCAGCCCCCCCATGTGAGTCTATTTTCTCCTGTGCTTTTTCATGCCCCTCATGTGAGTCTAATTCTCCCCAATCATATGAATTAATAGATGACGATGATGATGGTCCAACCTTTTCTATTGAAAGTCACTCTAGTGTCGTTCCATTTGACAATTTTGAGACCCCCACTATTGATATTGACCCTATGGTAGTCGAGACTTTAGACAAGGATGTTGTTAAGCCCATTTGTGACTCCAATGGGGATTCGTCGATCGAGTCATCAGATTTCTTTGAAAATCCCTTCGCTAAAGATATTCCAGATTTATTTGAAAATGATACTGGGTTTTGTGAACCTAGCCTTGAAATTAATTGAGATCAACCACCCATTTTTGATTCCCAATCCTTTGATTCACCCTACCCCCAATTAGAGTCCACTAATGATATTTTGGGAACTAATTGTTTGTTCCATGATCTTAAACATTTCACTCCATCTCTCACTGACGAGTGGAGCAGTTCAGTGGTCATCTATGAAGTTTTTCATGCGCACAATGATAAGATATATCAATTCTTACCTTCAATATTTCATGCCTATATCTTGTCAATTGCTTACATATGTTTTTGTACAGCTCATGCGCAGGTATATGATCGACTTCTAAGGGCATTGACATGCTTTTTAAGGCACAAAGAATGATTTTCATTAATAAAGAGTCTAGCAAGACATTTAAATTGCGCTTCTCGGGAGGCAACCCGTGTTCCTTTTCTTTTTGCATTTTTATTTTTGTATTCCCTTTTTCGTTGTTAGGATTTATTTTGCAGATGAAAGAATTTTTTAAGAATCTATAAAGACCTTCCTTGTCAAGTACAAAAAGACTAGCTTGGGGGAGTCCGCGCTGACTAGTAAGCTTCACTCTTCTTTCATTTTTCTTTTCCCCATTAAGCATCTCATTGCATATTTTGTCTTTGTGCTCACATTGAGGACAATGTGATGTTTAGCTTGGGGGAGGGATTGCATTTTCCCATTTTGCATTTTAGTTTATCATTTTTCAAATTTTGAATAAAAGAAAGAGAAGATTTTTTGAGAAAATTTAAAAAATTTCTGAACACAATTGAATGCTTTTCATGCTTTGCTTGCTTGTTTACTATGCTATCATGTTACATTTCCCAAACTTAGAGCTTTCAAAAGATAATGGTTCAATATTTATTGAATTGTGCATACATGGGGAAGTCTTGTACACAGTAGACATGGAATGAATCTATAGATGAGTACGCTTGATCTTGACATTTGGCAAGTTACATATATTGTAAGGTAGAACCTCCTTAGGCTGGTACATCCATACCCTGTCTCATTCAGGTGTGTGTAGTTCTCCTTGTGATGTGTGCCATGTCAAAACGCATAAGTATGGTTCTCATTTCATTTTTATAAGCATTGCATTCATGATTCACTATGATTTGAAGCCTTTTTCACTTTAATTTGCCCCTCAAAATAAGCCCCTTCATACAAATGCTTCACAAAATAATAGCTACATATAAAAACTGCCTACCTTTTGAGCTAGTAGCTAGACTATGGTGTGTGGGTGCTCTTTTGAGAAGATTTGTTCTTATCTGTCAAAGTGAATTTGGAAGAACAAAAAAGTTCAAGAAGTAAAGTTTTGTTCAAAAGAAAAGAAAAAAAAAAGGAAAGAAAAAAAAAAAAAAAAAAAAAAAAGAGAAATCGAAAAAGAAATAAAAAAAAGAAGAAGTTGTGAGTATCTTCTCAAAATGTCAATTCAATGATTAGAAGGAGTTTACCCTTGTGTTTCGTGTGTAATAAGCCAATTTGTTTCTTTTGGCCTCGTTATCCATCTTTTGGGAATTAATCGAAGGTTTGGATTGAGTATTCATTTATCATTGGTCAGTTGCTAGCTCATTCTAACCTTCATATGACCATAACTATTTGTCCACCTTTCACCCATTGCCCAAAGCCTTCTTCTCATCTTTTCGGCTTCTTTTCTATGTGCATTGTGATCTTTGACTTGTGTTTTGAATTGTTTACCATATTAGATTGCGGACACATTTTCATAAGTCGTAGATAGGTGAGTGTCTCAAAAACATTTACACATAAAGAAATCACCTTTTACATACATTGAGTGTTCGAGTGTGTCGTGAGAGTCCATATGTCAAAAGATCATGCAAGAGCCGAAAATCTATAGTGAAATTCTTTGTGCTACGCCGTTATGTAAATCTCAGCCATGTTAATGTATCATTCTTGCCCACGTTGTTTTTGGGTTATGATTCATTATGTTTCCAAAGCTTTATGCTGAGATTTGTTTCCTGATGGTGTAGTAACCAACGCTTGCAACCTTGTCCTGGTATTGTTTGTTATGTTTGCTTGAGGACAAGCAAAGGTTTAGCTTGGGGGCGTTTGATAAGTGAATATTTGTATGGTTTTAACCCCCAATTTAGCTCGGTTTTGTATGTCATTTGTGCTTTGTTAAGCCACTTTATGAGCTAATATCGTCTTCTAGGCGAATTCCTATGTTCTAACCTATTTTGTAGGGAAAGTGACGTTTCTACGCCCTTTTTCTATATTCCCGAGCATTTGCCTAGAACCCGACGATTTGAAGAAGCAAGCTTGACCAAGTGAAAGGCATTTCAATAAGGTTCACTAATTCGAAAGAGAGAAGAAGCAAAGACAGTTTCGTAGTTGTCGGAAGATCAATCAGTTAGGCGAAAGAAATCATCGCTTTACATCAAACCCTATCAACAAACCCGACTCAAGAGGTCAAGGGGGATGTTGGAAGTCAAGTCAAAGCAAAGGAAGATGAAACGTTAGTCAAGATGACAACTTACCCGATCGGGTAAGTGTGTACCCGATCGGGTATGTGTGCTGCTTCGAGGATGACGGCTACAACTTCCTACTTTTGTCCTATGTGTTTAATGCCCGACCTCTTTTCCACGAAACCCTAATACTATAAATAGATGCTCTAGCCCTTCATATCATATCATCTCATCTCACACAATCTCTTCACACAACATCTCTTTTCTTCTTTCTTTAGATTAGTTTAGTTTCTTCTTTCTTAGTTTAGTTTAGTTTTAGTTTTCTCTAGTTTAGTTTAGTCTAGTTCTAAGTTTTCTTCAATTGTAGTTGTTCTAGTTGTAATTGGAATTCAAGTTTTCGGGTTTGCATTTCCTATTCAAGTTCTTATTCCATTTCAATCTTTGCTCATCCTTTTCGGTAATCTTTATTCTCGTCTTTACATTATAGTTTCATTTTCTTTTAGTATTCCTTTATCATGTTTATCATTCTTAGTTTTATAATCTTAGTTTCCTTTTCATTGTTAATCATGCATAAGTAGTCACCTTTCTAGGGTGTAGGATAGCCATGTTAGATTGACTAAAGATGATAATTAGATCAAAGAAATTGTGCTTATAAAACATTGTGTCTATGCATGGTTGGACTATAACGATAGTTAACGATTTTTGGCCAAAATCATTTGACTAGTATGGAATTCTTTTCCAAGGTAGACATACGAGAATTGAATAGACAAAGCATGACATGGTAGATTAAGACCTAGTAAATCGCATAAAAAGCCTGCTAGACCATCTCATCTATGATTGTAATGAACACATCATTCTTCTGAACTCACAATGAATTATTTGCATATCCTAAATCCAATTTCATCAATATGTTAATCTACATGTGTGAACCTACTTCTCTAGATTCTTTTCTTTATTGCATTGTTATTATTTAGTAATTAGTGACAAACATTTGCCAATCGTCCAAGGTAGAGTTCTAACCACAACTAATCACAAGTATCTCCCGTCTCCCCGAGATCGACCCCTTACTTCCCTAATTACATTAATTTGTTGTTAGCCTAGTCTAGGTTATTTATCTTTAATTAGGGTACTCGACAACCCTGTCACTCGATCGAGCTGAAAGCTACTCGATCGAGGCACTATTAACACTTCTCTTCTTTTTCTCACAAAAAACCCACTCCAATCAATGAAAACGAGTCAAAAACTGACACAACGGTAAAATATACCTCGATTACTAAACTAGCTCGGCAAAGGTACGCTCAGTTTAGGATGTAGTTAAGGGCAACAGTCAGATATGGCTTTATGTGGAGTTAATGGGGTAAAATGAGGAAAAGGAAGCTGCAAATATTCTCAAAACACGTAATACCGACCACAAACCCAATGCGTGCAGGCAATAAGAAATCAAAGTTCATATTCAAGCAAATGACACGAGATGTGGGGAGTAACTACTCTCATTCCTAGATGAACTGGTCATCGATGTCACCAGTTATAGGCTCTAAAACTCAAAATATATAAGTAGTTTGCCAAAATGTCGAGTCAAGTCTACTAGTCAAATTTAAATTCCAAGACAAAATTCAATAGTTCACTACTTCGATTTTACTAAATAAGTCAAGAAAGGTGTAAGGAATAGCATAAAATAGACTTGTAGTGCAATTTCATCACGAACAAGACTCCAATCCGACTCGACTATATGCAAAAATAAACGTGATTTTTTTGATTTTTTTCAAATTTTTTCTAATTAACATGAATTGTAAACGTGAATGCAATACAAATGCAAATGCAGACGCAAAAGGATGTAAAACACCTCCCCAAACAAAAACAGACAATGTCCACATTGGCTATAGCACAACAGCATATAAGGGAAAGGGAAAACAACAACCTAATACATGTTCCTAAGGAATGAAGTATATACGAAGAATGGAAAAAACAAAAGGAACAGAAAAACTCACAAAACAAAGCTTCCCCAAACCAGCATCAAACTGGGGAGCTCGCATCACCTCCTCCCAGTAGTCTCCTCCTCCTTTACCCTATACGCCGGGTCTCTCTCCTCCTCCTGAGCTAGCCTACTAGCTGCCAACTCCGCACGCTCCCTCATGGCCCTCTGTGCCGGCGACTCGTCTTCTTCCTCTTCAGAAGAAGAGGAAGAAGAAGATGGTGAAGGATACCCACCCTCTGGGTATCTGTAGAACGAGGGGTAAGGCCATCCATCTGGAATGGGATGTCCTCTGCGGATATGGTCCTCATAGATAGGGAACAAGGCCAAGGCCTGATCCCGTCGCATCTGTGCAATATCCCTGCACATCTCAAGTAGCAAAGCATCACGACGCCCTTGGTCCATGACCTCTGGCGTCTCAAACAGGGGAGGACAAACAAAATTAGCCGGAAAAACCGACTCAAGAGGGGGAGTGGTGATAGGTGGGACCGACGTGGTGACAGGTGGGGTGTGACAGTGGTCGGCCCCACCTGTTGAGAACCCGAAGGCTCTCCAACTTCCCCCTGAGGGGAAGCTCTCTTCCTCTTCTTAGTGGAAGAGGAAGGTGTAGTAGTGAAAGGTAGATGGTAGACAGGGGGAGGGGGTTTCACCCCTCTCACAGTAGTGAGAGGTGAAAGAGAAGGCAATGTAGGGCAAGGTAAGACGACGGATGTGGAACCACATATCTTCCACACCCGACGCTCAGAGCCCGTAATCCAAGTAAACCCAATCATGACAGGTATATCCAAATCGACGCCAGGTCCTAAGCGCGTATGAGTCCTAGGGAAGTCTGAATAAAGGTGGCGGCCAATCCTACTGATCAGACCGCCACAGACTACGGCGCTAGACACCCTAGACTCTAGGTTCTTCCAATGAAGAGCCACCAAGAAAGCGATGTTCAGGATAAACGGGGTACCTCTATCAATGTTCAGGTACCCCGCCAAGATGGCTAACTCAGTGTTGTTAATGTTGTTGGGTTCTGGCCTAGCAAAAATCAACTCTCCTAAAAGTCGCAGAAAATAGCGCAGTGCAGGGTGGTGAACGTGGGCCACCCTACGAGTGCCATAGGGTGTGTGAGAGAGGGCGGTCCAGACCTGGCTCAACAGCTTCCTAGGAGCTGCTAAAAGACCGTCACTCGAAAGACCCAAAACCTCCTTAAACCTAGTTAAGGTCCACGAATGCGACTCATTAAAGAGACGGAAATGAATGCAAGCGCTAGTCGGTGAGGTAGCATACATATCGGACTCAAAAGTATAAGAGCTAAAAAACTCAAGCGTAGGCACGCGATATGTATACTCCCTCATCGAGGCCAAACCCGACATCCCCGTCCCGTTACGTAACAAACAAACATCAGTGAATAAACCTAGCTCCTCTAGGTCGGGACGGTGCAAAAAATGACTCAAATGGATGGGGGAGTCAAGTAAATAAGATAACCGTTTCCGGTGAATACTAGAAACGAATTGTACCTCCCTCATCCTTTGTAGTGGCCCAAGAGACTCCACGATAGGTGGCTGACTAGCAGCCTTGAGAGCCTTCGGTGGTGCCAGTCCTTGAGTACTAGCTAGCTTCTACGCGGCTAGCTGGCTGGTGGTCAACGCCTTCATACTGGGAGCGAGTGTGGAACTAGAAGGCGGAGCCACCTCAGCAATGGTCGCTGGAACAACGGTCTCAGCAGTGACCGTGACAGGAATCGGAGCCTCAGTGTGCTCCGTAGAGACTGTCTCAGCAGCAGTCTCGGTAACCGTGACAGCAGTATCAGTCTGGACAGCAGCGAAAACCGCTTCAGTCGCCGTTTCAGCGACAACCTCGGGAATCGCAGACTTACTTGGGACTGAACTTGATGCCATAGCTACAAAGAAATCAACAAGAACCAATCAATAACATCTAATTTACTAGATTAATCCTGTAATCAATATCTAACCCTTATTGAATCGGAAAAGGGGAAGGGATTACGAATTACCAAGTAAATTAGGGAGGAAATGCTTACTTGTTGTAGATTACCCGAAATACAGCAATTAATCAATAAATTCGAAGAATCGAATTAGCAAACCCTAGTTCACAAAATCTTTAAATAACCGAAATTAAAGGGGAAAGGGAGAGGGCTTTTCAATCAATTGCAAAAGTAAAGAGTTGAGGTAATTGTAATTGGTAATTAATTGGGGATTTATCACAAATTGCAGGTAGGAAATTTGCAGAAAAGAAATTGAAAGATGAAGGAGAATATAGGATTGGGATCGAGGAAATAGAAGGAAGATCGAGGACTTCCCTTTTATAGGTAAGTTGCTTCAATCGATCGAGTAGAAATTCCACTCGATCGAGGATTTCTGTCATGCTGGACTGCTCGATCGAGTAGGTCTGAGTTACTCGATCGATTGGACTTCTGTTGATGATCCTTATTTCACTAGATCCAATGGAATTCGCCTCAATCGATTCGTATTCTACTTGATCGAGCTCTTTGTCTTCCCCAAGTCACTCGATCGAATAACAATGTAATCGATCGAATGATTTTCTATTTGCATAGCCTTCGACTTTCAGCAATTTGATTTCCGCTTCTTTTTCCTGCAAAAACGATACAACTCGATACCCAAAAAATACCAAAAATTGTCTAAGAGGAAAAATAAATTGTTCATCTAAACTACGGATTGTAACGTAATAGTCTAATCTAAGTAAATAGTCTAATTGTTTAAGTGTCTAACAAAAACGCGATAAAATGTTATTTACAATTTGCACGGGGTTGCAAACACGGCTAGTAACCAAACAGTTTCATGACAAGGCCACCGTTAGGCCTTTGACTTGCGGAATTACCCTCAGCTGCGGTAATTTCCGTCTTCTTCCTCCACACGTACGATAGTTTCTTGGAGTCTAGCTCCACTTCGGAATCACTCGAGTACATGCGAGCTCCTTTGTCCTTCTTGGACTTCTTCTTGATATCGTCACGCGAACCTGGCTCTCGCTTCTTTTCCAGCTCCAATGCTACCTCTATATCATCGGTAAGAGAACACAAAACAGCACGTTCCTCCAATTCGCTCCCAAGCTGGGGCGGAGGTGTTACGGTAGCAATGGGAATATCATAGACAGGAGCTATAGGCTCGATAGGAATCGAAGTTTTGTCATGTGTGAATAAATCAGGTGAAATATCAGCTATGGGAAGCGCGTGACATGGTGAAACAAGCATAGGACCCTTACTAGCATGAGACTGCGTGAAAACTAGGTTCTCCCCACCTATTTGAAAGGTCAGTGTCCGTAACCCAACATCAATAACCGCTTGCGCAGTATGCAAGAACGGTCTTCCCAAAATGATGGGAGTGTGAGAATCCTCAGGTATATCCAAAACTATGAAATCGACCGGGATGAAGAATCTTCCTATTTGCACAGGAACATCCTCTATGATTCCTAAGGGTCGAGACAAGGTCCTATCTGCCATCTGTACTGTCATGTTGGTACACTGAAGCTTGGTAAGCCTAACCGTTTGGCTAAAGACAAAGGTAAGACACTAACGCTAGCTCCTAGGTCACATAACGCGTTGTCTATAAGATAGGTACCTATATGACATGGTATGGAAAAACTACCTGGGTCGGACAGTTTAGGTGGGCATTTGTTTTGGAGGAACGCGGAGCATTCCTCAGTCAACGCTAGAGTCTCTACAGTATCTACTGATCTCTTACGTAAAAGAATTTCACGCATAAATTTCAGGTAAGAGGATACCTTTAATAGGAGGTATGCAAGAGGAACGTTCACTTTAAGTTCGCGTACAATGTCAGCGAACCGAACAAATTCCTTCTTTACCTTAGCCTTCTTCAATCGACCGGGAAACGGAACTGGAATGTCAGGAGAACCACGTTGCATATCCTTGACAATCGCATTGTTGATCATCCGCTTGCTTAACCCCTTCGAACAAGCTTCTCGCTCATTAATTCCCATCGATCAAGTATCAATGTCACTCGATCGAAGATTATCAGAACTTAAACTGTTGTTTCGAGCAGTATCATCATTCAACCCACTCGATCGAGCTTCTGTACCCTCTCGATCGAGTAACAAACTTTCTGATTCACTCGATCGACTAACACACATCTCTCGATCGAGTAGTTTCTGCTTCAATTCATTCGATCGACTAACAATAACCTCTCGATCGATTACATTATCAACTACAGCCTTCGCAACTTTGGGATGCGCATCAGAAATATCAGCTACTGTAACAGCAGGACTGTCATAAGTGAGACCGCTTCTCAGAGTAATCATATTCAGTGTCTCCTTGTTCTTATCAGTCTGAGACGGTAACTGGCCTTGTTGCCTATTCGATCTAGCTCCCGCCAATTGAGCAATCTGCGACTCCAAAAGCTTAATAGTAGCATTCGTTGCTTGATCGGATTTGCTCAATTGGATAGCTAAAGCTTGTATCATCGACTTTAGCTCCCCGACTTCTGAAATTCCTCCAGATGAGGAACTAGCTTGCTGTGAAGACTGGATTTTCTGGAATCCTTGCTTGTGCGGCGGTTGATACGTCGGCTGCGGTGGTGGAGAAGTAGGATTCAAGACGTTCTGGCTTGTCCATCTCAAATTAGGATGGATATTCCCTTGATTTTAGTACCCACCCCCTTGACGGTAGTGTTGAAAGGAACAGACTTGCTCCTTTTCAGGAAAACAATCTACAGCCGTGTGACCAGTTTCGCCACACCTCTCACAAGTAATCACTTCATCCCGCTGCAGCAAATGAACCGTCTGCTGGTTATTTGCAGCATGCTTCTAACATTTGTCAAGTCTGGCATTTAGTTTATCAAATTTTGCATCCAGACCTTCAGAATCAATACTAGCTATCGTCTGTGTACCACTTCGCGGATTACCATATTCAGCACAATGGGTTGCCATCTCCTCGATCATTTTCCAACCCTTATCATCATCTATTTCCTTCTGGAACCTCCCGTTTGACGCGGCATCTAAGACAGCTCGATGATCATCATATAACCCGTTGTAGAACTGGTTACACAAAAACCACTGTTCGAACCCATGGTGAGGAACAGACCTCACTAGTGTCTTAAATCGATCCTAGGACTCATAGAGATTTTCATTAGTCGTTTGCTTGAAATTAGTAATCTGACCCCTCAAAGCATTTGTCCTCTGTGGTGGAAAATACTTCTTGTAGAAAGCCAGTGCGAGTGTGGTCCAATCGGTAATACCCAGTTCCTCTCTATTCAAGTTCTTCAACCAGTCGTTGGCATTGTCAGTAAGGGAGAAAGGAAACAAGAACTCCTTGATCTTGTCAGCTGTCACCCCTTTAGAAACCGGAATAGAAGAACAGTAGTCAGCAAAGGTCTCCATATGCTTCCTCGGATCCTCCCCAGCCACACCCCTATAATTATCCTGTTGGACAAGCTTGATATAAGACGGACGAAGATCGAAAGAAGTTCCATCTTCGTCAGTTGTAAGTTTGAATCCTTGAGGTATACATGCAGCTGTGGGCTCAAAGTGACTAGCAATATTAGGCATCTTTGCTGGAATGGTAGTCTCAACAGTCGAATCTTCCTCGAAAATGAAACTGTCGAAGACGGTTTCAGAAGTACTCAAGTCTTCCTCCTGAACAGTCTTATCTAACCCTCTCTTTCTGCGTAAGAAGGTTCTTTCAGGCTCCGGATCAGCTTCCACTAATTCGAGCCTTTGAGACCTGCGCATACACAACTATAGAGAGAAAAATAAGAACAGTCTTAAGGAATTAGAAATTCCTTAAGACGAGACAAACATAAATAAACAGAAAATTAAATTGCCTCCCCGGCAACGGCGCCAAAATTTGATGTGTGTCGTTATACACCAAAAATAAAACCTAAGCCTACTAACTAAGAAGATAGTGGAAGTAGGGTCGATCTCCACAGGGAGGAAACTAACTAACTGAAATCTAAATCTGCTAGTAACAATCTAGGGGGTTTTGAAATGGATTTAAACTAAACAAAATAAGATTAAAGGAAGAGAAATAAAAGTAGAAATTAATATGAAATAAATCAGATAAGGGAAGAATATGCTAGGATTCGGTCCACTGCAATATCGGCATCTACGGGTCAACTAAGTCAGCTAATCTATCAATGAGAAGGGCAATGGTTTTCTCCTCTCGGTCTCAAACCACCCTAGGGATTTTCCTAATTAACTTTCGCCCTCTTAGGAGTCACCTATCAATACTAAGCAAGCCTTCCCTTCCAATCTTTCGATCCAGGTCGGGGTTAACTACCTAGCCAGTCTCCTGCGTGCACTCATTCGACTAAACCTCAATTAAATTGCGTAGACTGATTCTCATATTCTAGACTAACTAAAATAATCTATCCTAACATGCCTCTACTACAGTTTCCCTCATCCCAACATACAAGAGAATTAGCTACTCATGTTATTAATGATGCTAATAATACAAACGATTGAACATATGACAGTAGACATAATAAAATCGTAAATAAACAGCATGAACAATAACAACGCAGCAATTAAGTACAGTAAAGAGTGATTAAGACAAAGGTTAAGAATAAAAGAGAGAATGTAGTTTACAATCTTAGCAAATCCGGCGTAAAGAACAATCCACGTCGATAAACCCGAATGTAAACTAAAGATTAAAAGGTTCAGAAACTAATGAAAGATTAATGTCTGCTAATTACTAAATGATAATAACTGAATCCCCCATAATGACGTAAATAAGAGTCATATATAATGTCTAACACGACTCTAAACCCTAATTAAGCTATGGACTTCAAGCCCGTGATAGGATCCACTCGATCGAGGGAAATTATCCTCCGATCGAGGCTTTTATTCTAGGAAATCAGTCGATCGAGGACATCTTCCACTCGATCGACCAATTGGCATACAGCTCCTACTCGATCGAGCAAAAATGTAGCTCGATCGAGGTCTTCTGGCTTCAACTCACCTCGATCGACCAAATGCATAGTCGATCGAGGTCTTCTGGCATAGCACATGGTGTGAGTCATGACTTGGGCTTGATTATGAACGGTTTCGCGCTTTCCCATGCAAGAGCTCCTGTTCCGTTCCTTCCATTCTCCTAAATGCATGCAAAGTGGACTGTTTTGGCTCGGTTTCCGCTACTACACAGCTTGTACCTACAAAATGGTAATGAAAGTACAAAGTAGCCAAATAGGGGCATATGGTGATATAATATCACCTAAATGACATAGAAATGCGTGCATAAATGGACTAAAAAGTCTATATAAAATACACACATCAATCACATTTGACTAACCTTTTAGTCAAATACATTGACTAACCTTTTAGTCATTTAATAAGGCATCAATATGATTATTTTCTCAAATAATCACATCTCTCAAACACATCCTTTAGGTGTGACTTTTAGGGATCAGTTGATCACCGCCATCTGTATGACAATAACGTCAAACTTATCTAGCAAGCCAACCGTTATCGATAAACGTTAATCAACTGATTATAATACAAAGTATACCCTGTGAACCTTAGCTGTTATCACACTAACTGTGGAGGACACTAGCTCCAACAATCTCCCACTTGTCCTTACAAGTGTATGTGCGATAACCGATTCTCATATCCTTAAATTTCTCCCACTCAATGTAAAACAATTTGCAAAGTCCGCATTCACAAAGGTCGTATTTTACAAGTGATCAGTATCAAGAGTGGTTTTCCCGACTAGAGAGTAACTCAACTGATAAACGAATCATTATTCGAGCATGGCCATGCATTTCAGTTACTACTCCTCGAGTGGCCCTGAGAAATAACAAAACCTGATAAAGGGTTGGATATTTTCCTCAACTCGAATCCTGCAGATGTAAGCACAGTATGAAATGACCCAGTAAAAATCTGCTTGGCCTCCTGTTACGGTCGACCGTGAGAAAGAAACCAAAGTCACCCAAAAACTGCCTTAATCTCAAGAGACAGTCGATAGTCAAAAGAATCGACTCTAGGAACACTATGGACGTCCAATCCACGACCTGGCACCGAATGTTGTTAAACATTTAGGACTCCATAACGTCGTCACGAATTACAATGTCCTACGAGGTATCCTTATAACTCGTATTTGTGATCGATCAGTCAACAGTTTGACTTATGGCTCGTTGAACCCACCATCAATCGACTCAACAATATAATAGCCAGAGTTATCAGCTCATGTAGGCGATTACGGACCAAAACACATATAATGTTATTCAGTTCACTTTGTGGTGTTCAATGTTGTCCATACAATCCACATGAAAAACAAAATATGAAAACAATACGATGAAGTTATTATTAGTATATGAAAAAGATGTATCTAATTCATACAAACAGCTAATACAACTCAGGAACACGTTTAATTCCCATGGAAGTAACGTGCCCTACATGCTTATCATGTCTTAACGGTTTAGTGAGAGGATCTGCTATGTTATCATCCGTAGCAATCTTGTCTATCACTATCTCTTTTTGCTCCACGTAATCTCTGATCATGTGAGCCTTCCGAAGTACATGTCTAGATTTTTTGCTAGACCTAGGCTCCTTAGCCTGGAAGATGGCACCACTATTATCACAATAGATGGTGATCGAGTCATTCGAACTAGGAACTATGGCAAGTCCTTGTAAGAATTGACGCATCCATATAGCTTCCTTTGCAGCCTCTGAGGCGGCATAGTACTCGGACTCAGTCGTAGAATCTCCTATAACACTCTGCTTGGAGCTTTTCCAGCTGACTGCAGCGCCATTAAGAGAAAATACGAATCCAGACTGATATTTCGAGTCATCCCTATCCGTTTGGAAGCTAGCATCTGCGTAACCGGTTGCGCAAAGCTCTGTCTCTCCTCCATAAGTCAATACCCAATCCTTAGTCCTCCGTACGTACTTAAGGATATTTTTAACAGCCATCCAGTGTGTTTCACCTGGATTGCCTTGGTACCGACTGGTCATACTCAAAGCATATGCCACGTCTGGACGTGTGCATATCATGGCATACATGATCGATCCTATAGCTGATGCATAAGGAATTCGACTCATGCGCTCGACCTCTTCAGATGTCTTGGGTGCCTGAGCTTTACTCAAATGCATCCCAGACGTCATTGGAAGATACCCCTTCTTGGAGTTGGTCATGCTGAACCTTTCAAGAATCTTATCTATATAAGACTCCTGACTGAGTGATAACATCCGTCGTGATCTATCTCTGTAGATACGGATCCCCAATATGCGCTGTGCCTCGCCCAGATCTTTCATCTGTAAATGGTTCTTTAACCATACCTTAACCGAAGATAAGAGAGGAATATCATTCCCTATCAAGAGTATGTCATCGACATACAATATCAAGAAAACGATTTTACTCCCACTCGACTTGACATATAAGCATGGTTCCTCAACCGATCGAGTGAAACCATTTGCTTTTATGACTTGGTCGAAACGATGATTCTAACTCCGAGAAGCTTGCTTAAGTCCATAAATGGAACGCTTAAGCTTGCACACTTTCTTAGGATTTTTGGGGTCAATGAAACCTTCGGGTTGTACCATGTACAACTCCTCCTCCAAATAACCGTTTAAAAAGGCGGTTTTCACGTCCATCTGCCAAATTTCATAGTCATGAAACGCGGCAATCGCTAAGATTATCCGAATGGAACGCAGTATGACTACGGGTGCAAAAATTTCATCATAATGCAATCCGTGCACTTGAGTAAAACCTTTTGCCACTAGTCGTGCCTTATAAGTGTCTGGTTGTCCCTCTACGGAGTGCTTTATCTTGTAAAGCCATTTGCACTGAAGAGGCCGAACCTTATCAGGCAAATCAACCAGATCCCATACATCATTCTCATACATAGAGTCCATCTCGGATTGCATGGCCTCAAGCCATAGCTTTGAGTCGGAACAGGTCATGGCTCCTTTATAGGTAGCGGGTTCGTTACTCTCTAGGAGCAAAACATCGTCTCTATCGTTCTCCTCGACCATACCAATGTATCTGTCTGGAGGTATGGAGACTCTACCCGACCTTCTAGGTTCCTCAGGAATATTAACCGCAGCAGAAGATGAAGGAACATCTTCCTCCATCGGTTGCTCGGTTGTTGGTTCTTGAATCTCCGACAGATCGAAGGTTCTATCACTCGTCTTGTTCTCGAGAAATTCTTTCTCTAGAAACTTCGCACTAGCCGCAACAAAAACACGTTGTTCGGTAGGCGAATAAAAGTAATGACCAAACATTCCTTTTGGATAACCAATAAAGTATGTCTTGACCGATCGCGGGCCGAGCTTATCCTCGTGTCTCCACTTGACATAAGCCTCGCAGCCCCAAACCCGAATAAAGGACAAGTTAGGGACTGTTCCCTTCCACATTTCAAATGGAGTCTTGTCAACAGCTTTAGACGGACTTCGGTTAAGTATAAGAGCAGCTGACAAAAGAGCATAGCCCCACAATGAATCAGGCACTACCGTGTGACTCATCATGGATCGAACCATATCAAGTAATGTTCGATTTCTCCGTTCGGACACACCATTTAATTGAGGTGTTCCAGGTGGAGTTAACTGTAGTACTACACCACAGTTTTTAAGGTGTTGATCAAACTCATTCGAAAGATATTCGCCACCACGATCTGAACGTAGTGCTTTAATCTTTCTACCCAGCTGGTTTTCAACCTTATTCTGGTATTCCTTGAACTTATCAAAGGACTCACTTTTGTGCTTCATTAAGTAGACATATCCATATCTACTCAAATCGTCCGTGAAAGTGATAAAATATCTATAGCCATCTCTAGCGTTGATTGACATAGGTCCACACACATCAGTATGTATGAGTCCTAATAGGTCAGCAGCGCGCATTCCAACACCTTTGAAGAAAATTCGAGTCATTTTGCCTATGAGACATGATTCACACGTGCCAAATGATGCATAGTCAAATGAGGAGATAGTCCCATTGTCAATGAGCTTCTTCACGTGTTTTTCATTTATGTGTCCCATACAGCAATGTCATAGATAGGTCTGATATTTGTCACCAACCTTTATCTTTTTATTACTCACATGCAATATATCTGTGGTTTGATCTAAAACATAAATCCCATTTATGGAAACTGCTTTACCATAAATCATTTCGTTAAAGGAGAAAATACAGCTATTATCCTTTATTACAAATGAAAAAAACCGTTCTTATCGAGTACGGAAACAGAAATAATGTTTTTAGATAAACTGGGTACATAGTAACAGTTATTTAAAAATAACTCAAATCCACTTGGGAGTTGGATTACATATGTTCCCACTGAAACGGCAGCTACTCTTGCTCCATTCCCCACTCGCAGGTCTACATCACCCTTTTCGAGAGTTTTGATGTTTCTTAGGCCCTGCAAATGATTACACAGATGAGAACCACAACCAATATCAAGTACCCAAGTTCCGAAACTTGCATGGTTAATCTCAATCATATGAATAAAAGAAGACATACCAACAGGAGTGACGCGGCCTGCTTTTACGTCTTCAGCATACACGGGACAGTTCCGCCTCCAATGCCCAGTCTTGTGGCAATGGTGGCACTCCATGTTTTCTTTGCTCTTTGTCTTTCCTTGTGAGCTACTGCTAGTCTCACCAGGCCCACTCTTGCCCTTTCCTGGCTTCTTGAACTTCGGCTTCCCTACAGCTAGGTCGGCCTGAGCCTTGCCCTTACCCTTACCCTTGTTTGCAATCATGAGAACGTCCTGCTTCAGGCTCCCACTCAATTTTAGATCCTTCTCAGTCTGTATGAGAAGTGAGTGTAGCTGATGAGGATTTCTCTTCAAATCATTCATATAGTAATTTGCCCTGAATTGGGCAAAACCATCATGAAGTGAATGAAGCATGCGGTCAATGACCACGCTCTCTTTGATTTTGCAATCAAGTGCCTCCAGTTTTTCGAGATTCTCGATCATATCGAGAATGTGTGGGCTAACCGGTTGGCCCTTCTGGAGTTTCGCTTCAAAGAAGCGAGTGGTAAGCTCATACATAACGATCTGCGGTGCTTTTGAGAACTCGTTAGTGAGCGTGGTGAAAATATTGTTTGCACCTTGGGCAATGAATCGTCTTTGCAAATTGGATTCCATTGAAAAGATGAGTACGTTCTTTATCGCACCCGCCTCCATTACGAAATCACTATAAGCAAGTGATTCATTTGCTCCTGCATTGGGGCCTGGGTTAGGCGGTAGTGGCTCAGTCAAGTACTTGAGCTTACCGTCAGCTATGGCAGCATTCCGTAATGAAGCCTCCCAGTCCGCAAAGTTGGACCCGTTATTTTTCAGTCGCGTGTACTGATTCATATTGTCCATGAACATCTTAAGCCAGGATTCGCGTGCGAGCGTGGCACTTGGCATAGGGGCATCAGCATGTCCAGCCATTTGTTATAACAGTTTTATCGATATAAATGAATGCTACACTACGAAAAGGAGATAAAACATAATAAGCATTTTCATCGTTTTAATTAAGTCTAATGCAAAACCGATTAATGCGAAGACTCTTGCATTTATACAATTGACCTCCCTCAAGTATTATATAAATGATCCCAAGATTAAATTTCTGTAAATTGATAAGCCAACTTCTTGGCTAATTCTACTTTTAGAATTCCAGGTCGATAAATTTCTGTAAATTCTATCTTTAGTCCATCATAATCACGAGAGATTACTCGGACTATAATGTTGAGGTAAAATAGGTCAACAAGGAGGTCACCCATCCTAGTACTACTCTCGCCCAAGCACGCTTAACTGCGGAGTTCTAATAGGATCCGGTGCATTAGTGCTGGTATGATCGCACCCATACATTTCCATCACAAGTTTACTTTTATTTCCTAATACCAAGCCTTCGTGCAGCATAAGCCGCTTCCATCATGCTCTCAACATCCCGTTACGTCCCTGTATCTTCGAGAGCACGTAAACTGCCCCTGGAGCGTCCGGTTGGGGCGCTTTTTTTTTTTCAAGTTTATTAACTCAGCGAGATCTACGCAGCTGCAGGTTTGGTTATTTGAAAAATAAAACAAAAGAGTAACGAATGTCACGGAATTAACAAAAACTTTTAAAAAAAGGGGGTGCAAAACGAGGCCTTCCCAGGAGGTCACCCATCCTAGTACTACTCTTGCCTAAGCACGCTTAACTGCGGACAACTGATGGGATCTGGTGCATTAGTGCTGGTATGATCACACCCATACATTTCCATCACAAGTTTACTTTTATTTCCTAATACCAAGCCTTCGTGCAGCATAAGCCGCTCCCGTCATGCTCTCAACATCCCGTTACGTCCCTGTATCTTCTAGAGCACGTAATTTGCCCTTAGAGCGTCCGGTTGGGCAACGTTTTTTTTCAAGTTTGGCGAGATCTACGCAGCTGCAGGTTTGGTTATTTAAAAAATAAAACAAAAGCGGAACGAATATCACGGAATCAACAAAAACTTTTAAAAAAAGGAGGTGCAACACGAGGCCTTCCCAAGAGGTCACCCATCCTAGTACTACTCTCGCCCAAGCACGCTTAACTGCGGCGTTCTGATGGGATCCGGTGCATTAGTGCTGGTATGATCGCACCCATACATTTCCATCACAAGTTTATGTTTATTTCCTAATACCAAGCTTTCGTGCAGCATAAGTCGCTTCCATCATGCTCTCAACATCCCGTTACGTCCCTGTATCTTCGAGAGCACGTAAACTGCCCCTGGAGCATCCGGTTGGGGCGCTTTTTTTTTTTCAAGTTTATTAACTCGGCGAGGTCTACGCAGCTGTAGGTTTGGTTATTTGAAAAATAAAACAAAAGAGGAACGGATATCACGGAATTAACAAAAACTTTTTAAAAAAGGGGGTGCAACACGAGGCCTTCCAAGGAGGTCACCGATCCTAGTACTACTCTCGCTCAAACACGCTTAACTGCGGAGTTCTGATGGGATCCGATGCATTAGTGTTGGTATAATCGCACCCATACATTTCTATCACAAGTTTACTTTTATTTCCTAATACCAAGCCTTCGTGCAGCATAAGCCGCTTCCATCATGTTCTCAACATCATGTTACGTCCCTGTATCTTCGAGAGCACGTAAACTGCCCCTGGAGCGTCCGGTTGGGGCGCTTTTTTTTTCAAGTTTATTAACTCGGCGAGATCTACGCAGCTGCAGGTTTGGTTATTTGAAAAATAAAACAAAAGAGGAACGGATATCACGGAATTAACAAAAATTTTTAAAAAAAGGAGGTGCAACACGAGGCCTTCCAAGGTGGTCACCGATCCTAGTACTACTCTCGCCCAAACACGCTTAACTGCGGCGTTCTGATGGGATCCGGTGCATTAGTGCTGGTATGATCGCACCCATACATTTCCATCACAACTTTACTTTTATTTCCTAATACCAAGCCTTCGTGCAGCCTAAGTCGCTTCCATCATGCTCTCAACATCCCGTTACGTCCCTGTATCTTCGAGAGCACGTAAACTGCCCCTGGAGCGTCCGGTTGGGGCGCTTTTTTTTTTCAAGTTTATTAACTCGGCGAGATCTACGTAGCTGCAGGTTTGGTTGTTTGAAAAATAAAACAAAAGAGGAACAGATATCACGGAATTAACAAAAACTTTTAAAAAAAGGGGGTGCAACACGAGGCCTTCCAAGGAGGTCACCGATCCTAGTACTACTCTCGCCCAAACACGCTTAACTGCGGAGTTCTGATGGGATCCGATGCATTAGTGTTGGTATGATCGCACCCATACATTTCTATCACAAGTTTACTTTTATTTCCTAATACCAAGCCTTCGTGCAGCATAAGCCGCTTCCATCATGTTTTCAACATCATGTTACGTCTCTGGATTTTCGAGAGCACGTAAACTGCCCCTGGAGCGTCCGGTTGGGGCGCGTTTTTTTTTTCAAGTTTATTAACTCAGCGAGATCTACGCAGCTGCAGGTTTGGTTATTTGAAAAATAAAACAAAAGAGTAACGAATGTCACGGAATTAACAAAAACTTTTAAAAAAAGGGGGTGCAAAACGAGGCCTTCCCAGGAGGTCACCCATCCTAGTACTACTCTTGCCTAAGCACGCTTAACTGCGGACAACTGATGGGATCTGGTGCATTAGTGCTGGTATGATCACACCCATACATTTCCATCACAAGTTTACTTTTATTTCCTAATACCAAGCCTTCGTGCAGCATAAGCCGCTCCCGTCATGCTCTCAACATCCCGTTACGTCCCTGTATCTTCTAGAGCACGTAATTTGCCCTTAGAGCGTCCGGTTGGGCAACGTTTTTTTTCAAGTTTGGCGAGATCTACGCAGCTGCAGGTTTGGTTATTTAAAAAATAAAACAAAAGCGGAACGAATATCACGGAATCAACAAAAACTTTTAAAAAAAGGAGGTGCAACACGAGGCCTTCCCAAGAGGTCACCCATCCTAGTACTACTCTCGCCCAAGCACGCTTAACTGCGGCGTTCTGATGGGATCCGGTGCATTAGTGCTGGTATGATCGCACCCATACATTTCCATCACAAGTTTATGTTTATTTCCTAATACCAAGCTTTCGTGCAGCATAAGTCGCTTCCATCATGCTCTCAACATCCCGTTACGTCCCTGTATCTTCGAGAGCACGTAAACTGCCCCTGGAGCATCCGGTTGGGGCGCTTTTTTTTTTTCAAGTTTATTAACTCGGCGAGGTCTACGCAGCTGTAGGTTTGGTTATTTGAAAAATAAAACAAAAGAGGAACGGATATCACGGAATTAACAAAAACTTTTTAAAAAAGGGGGTGCAACACGAGGCCTTCCAAGGAGGTCACCGATCCTAGTACTACTCTCGCTCAAACACGCTTAACTGCGGAGTTCTGATGGGATCCGATGCATTAGTGTTGGTATAATCGCACCCATACATTTCTATCACAAGTTTACTTTTATTTCCTAATACCAAGCCTTCGTGCAGCATAAGCCGCTTCCATCATGTTCTCAACATCATGTTACGTCCCTGTATCTTCGAGAGCACGTAAACTGCCCCTGGAGCGTCCGGTTGGGGCGCTTTTTTTTTCAAGTTTATTAACTCGGCGAGATCTACGCAGCTGCAGGTTTGGTTATTTGAAAAATAAAACAAAAGAGGAACGGATATCACGGAATTAACAAAAACTTTTAAAAAAAGGGGGTGCAACACGAGGCCTTCCAGGAGGTCACCGATCCTAGTACTACTCTCGCCCAAACACGCTTAACTGCGGCGTTCTGATGGGATCCGGTGCATTAGTGCTGGTATGATCGCACCCATACATTTCCATCACAAGTTTACTTTTATTTCCTAATACCAAGCCTTCGTGCAGCCTAAGTCGCTTCCATCATGCTCTCAACATCCCGTTACGTGCCTGTATCTTTGAGAGCACGTAAACTGCCCCTGGAGCGTCCGGTTGGGGCGCTTTTTTTTTTCAAGTTTATTAACTCAGCGAGATCTACGCAGCTGCAGGTTTGGTTATTTGAAAAATAAAACAAAAGAGGAACGGATATCAAGGAATTAACAAAAACTTTTAAAAAAAGGGGGTGCAACACGAGGCCTTCCAAGGAGGTCACCGATCCTAGTACTACTCTCGCCCAAACACGCTTAACTGCGGAGTTCTGATGGGATCCGATGCATTAGTGTTGGTATGATCGCACCCATACATTTCTATCACAAGTTTACTTTTATTTCCTAATACCAAGCCTTCGTGCAGCATAAGCCGCTTCCATCATGTTTTCAACATCATGTTACGTCTCTGGATTTTCGAGAGCACGTAAACTGCCCCTGGAGCGTCCGGTTGGGGCGCGTTTTTTTTATTCAAGTCTATTAACTCGGCGAGATCTACGCAGCTGCAGGTTTGGTTATTTGAAAAATAAAACAAAAGAGGAACGAATGTCACGGAATTAACAAAAACTTTTAAAAAAAGGGGGTGCAAAACGAGGCCTTCCCAGGAGGTCACCCATCCTAGTACTACTCTTGCCTAAGCACGCTTAACTGCGGACAACTGATGGGATCTGGTGCATTAGTGCTGGTATGATCACACCCATACATTTCCATCACAAGTTTACTTTTATTTCCTAATACCAAGCCTTCGTGCAGCATAAGCCGCTCCCGTCATGCTCTCAACATCCCGTTACGTCCCTGTATCTTCTAGAGCACGTAATTTGCCCTTAGAGCGTCCGGTTGGGCAACGTTTTTTTTTCAAGTTTGGCGAGATCTACGCAGCTGCAGGTTTGGTTATTTAAAAAATAAAACAAAAGCGGAACGAATATCACGGAATCAACAAAAACTTTTAAAAAAAGGAGGTGCAACACGAGGCCTTCCCAAGAGGTCACCCATCCTAGTACTACTCTCGCCCAAGCACGCTTAACTGCGGCGTTCTGATGGGATCCGGTGCATTAGTGCTGGTATGATCGCACCCATACATTTCCATCACAAGTTTATGTTTATTTCCTAATACCAAGCTTTCGTGCAGCATAAGTCGCTTCCATCATGCTCTCAACATCCCGTTACGTCCCTGTATCTTCGAGAGCACGTAAACTGCCCCTGGAGCATCCGGTTGGGGCGCTTTTTTTTTTTCAAGTTTATTAACTCGGCGAGGTCTACGCAGCTGTAGGTTTGGTTATTTGAAAAATAAAACAAAAGAGGAACGGATATCACGGAATTAACAAAAACTTTTTAAAAAAGGGGGTGCAACACGAGGCCTTCCAAGGAGGTCACCGATCCTAGTACTACTCTCGCTCAAACACGCTTAACTGCGGAGTTCTGATGGGATCCGATGCATTAGTGTTGGTATAATCGCACCCATACATTTCTATCACAAGTTTACTTTTATTTCCTAATACCAAGCCTTCGTGCAGCATAAGCCGCTTCCATCATGTTCTCAACATCATGTTACGTCCCTGTATCTTCGAGAGCACGTAAACTGCCCCTGGAGCGTCCGGTTGGGGCGCTTTTTTTTTCAAGTTTATTAACTCGGCGAGATCTACGCAGCTGCAGGTTTGGTTATTTGAAAAATAAAACAAAAGAGGAACGGATATCACGGAATTAACAAAAATTTTTAAAAAAAGGAGGTGCAACACGAGGCCTTCCAAGGTGGTCACCGATCCTAGTACTACTCTCGCCCAAACACGCTTAACTGCGGCGTTCTGATGGGATCCGGTGCATTAGTGCTGGTATGATCGCACCCATACATTTCCATCACAACTTTACTTTTATTTCCTAATACCAAGCCTTCGTGCAGCCTAAGTCGCTTCCATCATGCTCTCAACATCCCGTTACGTCCCTGTATCTTCGAGAGCACGTAAACTGCCCCTGGAGCGTCCGGTTGGGGCGCTTTTTTTTTTCAAGTTTATTAACTCGGCGAGATCTACGTAGCTGCAGGTTTGGTTGTTTGAAAAATAAAACAAAAGAGGAACAGATATCACGGAATTAACAAAAACTTTTAAAAAAAGGGGGTGCAACACGAGGCCTTCCAAGGAGGTCACCGATCCTAGTACTACTCTCGCCCAAACACGCTTAACTGCGGAGTTCTGATGGGATCCGATGCATTAGTGTTGGTATGATCGCACCCATACATTTCTATCACAAGTTTACTTTTATTTCCTAATACCAAGCCTTCGTGCAGCATAAGCCGCTTCCATCATGTTCTCAACATCATGTTACGTCCATGTATCTTCGAGAGCACGTAAACTGCCCCTGGAGCGTCCGGTTGGGGCGCGTTTTTTTTTCAAGTTTATTAACTCGGCTAGATCTACGCAGCTGCAGGTTTGGTTATTTGAAAAATAAAACAAAAGAAGAACGTATATCACGGAATAAACAAAAACTTTTAAAAAAAGAGGGTGCAACACGAGGCCTTCCAAGGAAGTCACCCATCCTAGTACTACTCTCGCCCAAGCACGCTTGACTGCGAAGTTCTGATGGGATCCGGTGCATTAGTGCTGGTATGATCGCACCCATACATTTCCATCACAAGTTTACTTTTATTTCCTAATACCAAGCCTTCGTGCAGCATAAGCCGCTTCCGTCATGCTCTCAACATCCCGTTACGTCCCTGTTTCTTCAGGAGCACGTAAAGTGCCCCTGGAGCGTCCGGTTGGGGCGCGTTTGTTTTTCATGTTTATTAACTCGGCGAGATCTACGCAGCTGCAAGCTTGGTTATATGAAAAATAAAACAAAAGAGGAGTGAATATCACGGAATTAACAAAAACTTTTAAAATTAGGGGGTGCAACACAAGGCCTTCCCAGGAGGTCAACCATCCTAGTACTACTCTTGCCCAAGCACGCTTGACTGCGGAGTTCTGATGGGATCCGGTGCATTAGTTCTGGTATGATCGCACCCATACATTTCCATCACAAGTTTACTTTTATTTCCTAATACCAAGCCTTCGTGCAGCATAAGCCGCTCCCGTCATGTTCTCAACATCTCGTTACGTCCTTTTATGTTCGAGAGCACGTAAACTGCCCCCGGAGCATCCGGTTGGGGCGTGTTTGTTTTTCAAGTTTATTAACTCGACGAGATCTACGCAGCTGCAGGTTTGGTTATTTAAAAACTAAAACTAAAGAGGAACGAATGTCACGGAATTAAAAAAAACTTTTAAGAAAAGGGGGTGCTACACGAGGCCTTCCCAAGAGGTCACCCATCCTAGTACTACTCTTGCCTAAGTACGCTTAACTGCGGAGTTCTGATGGGATCCGGTGCATTAGTGCTGGTATGATCGCACCCATACATTTCCATCACAAGTTTACTTTTATTTCCGAATACCAAGCCTTCGTGCAGCATAAGCCGCTCCCGTAATGCTCTCAACATCCCGTTACGTCCCTGTATCTTCGAGAGCACGTAATTTGCCCTTGGAGCGTCCGGTTGGGGAACGTTTTTTTCAAGTTTGGCGAGATCTACGCAGCTGCAGGTTTGGTTATTTAAAAAAAAAACAAAAGAGGAACGAATATTACGGAATCAACAAAAACTTTTAAAAAAAGGAGATGCAACACGAGGCCTTTCTAGGAGGTCACCCATCCTAGTACTACTCTCGCCCAAGCACGCTTAACTGCGGCGTTCTGATGGGATCCGGTGCATTAGTGCTGGTATGATCGCACCCATACATTTCCATCACAAGTTTACTTTTATTTCCTAATACCAAGCCTTCGTGCTGCATAAGCCGCTTCCATCATGCTCTCAACATCCCGTTACGTCCCTGTATCTTCGAGAGCACGTAAACTGCCCCTGGAGCATCCGGTTGGGGCGCGTTTTTTTTTCAAGTTTATTAACTCGGCGAGATCTACGCAGCTGCAGGTTTGGTTATTTGAAAAATAAAACAAAGGAGGAACGGATATCACGGAATTAACAAAAACTTTTAAAAAAAGGGGGTGCAACACGAGGCCTTCCAAAGAGGTCACCAATCCTAGTACTACTCTCGCCCAAGCACGCTTAACTGCAGAGTTCTAATGGGATCCGGTGCATTAGTGTTGGTATGATCGCACCCATACATTTCCATCACAAGTTTACTTTTATTTCCTAATACCAAGCCTTTGTGCAGCATAAGCCGCTCCCGTCATGCTCTCAACATCCCGTTACGTCTTTGTATCTTCGAGAGCACGTAAACTGCCCCAGAGCATCCGATTGGGGCGCGTTTTTTTTTCAAGTTTATTAACTCGGCGTGATCTACGCAGCTGCAGGTTTTGTTATTTGAAAAATAAAACAAAAGAGGAACAGATATCACGGAATTAACAAAAACTTTTAAAAAAAGGAGGTGCAACACGAGGCCTTCTAAGGAAGTCACCCATCCTAGTACTACTCTCGCCCAAGCATGCTTGACTGCGGAGTTTTGATGGGATCCAGTGCATTAGTGCTGGTATGATCGCACCCATACATTTCCATCACAAGTTTACTTTTAGTTCCTAATACCAAGCCTTCGTGCAGCATAAGCTACTCCCGTCATGCTCTCAACATCCCGTTACGTCCATGTATCTTCGAGAGCACGTAAACTGCCCCCGGAGCGTCTGACTGGGGCGCATTCGTTTTTCAAGTTTATTAACTCGGCGAGATCTACGAAGCTGCAGGTTTGGTTATTTGAAAAATAAAACAAAAGAGGAACGAATATCACGGAATTAACTAAAACTTTTAAAAAAAGGGTTGCAACACGAGGCCTTCTCAGGAGGTCACCCATCCTAGTACTACTCTCGCCAAAGCACGCTTAACTGCAGAGTTCTGATGGGATCTGGTGCATTAGTGCTGGTATGATCGCACCCATACATTTCCATCACAAGTTTACTTTTATTTCCTAATACCAGGCCTTCGTGCACCATAAGTCGCTCCCATCATGCTCTCAACATCCCGTTACGTCCCTGTATCTTCGAGAGCACGCAAACTGCTCCCAGAGTGTCCGACTGGGGCGCGTTGTTTTTTTCAAGTTTATTAACTTGGTGAGATCTACGCAGCTTGATGCGTGTATTTTATATAGACCTTTTAGGCCATATTTACACGCATTTCCATGGTCATTTAGTAGTGTTACACTACAAATATCCCTCGAATAGTCTACTTTGGTTTGTTTTGTAATATTTGCAGATGTGAACCAGAATGACGGAAAACTAGCCATTTTGTAGCTCCTCAAGTATGCATAAGTGAGTCGGAAAGGAATCTTGGTATCTCGGAATGCGTGAATCCGTGTTAAAGGAATGCAAGAATGAAATCCATGAGCAAAACTCTCGTTCGAGTACAAAAGCCTTCGACCGACCACCTCTTTGATTAGAAGACCTCGATCGAGTAACAAATCCACTCGATCGAGCTGTTGGATTTGGGCATTTACTCGATCGAGCGCTAAAACCACTCGATCGAGTGGTTTGGACACCAATTTCTACTCGATCGAGTTGTTTTATATTGATGGGCTTCGTGAATTAGTGTGGACGCCTTGTAATCTATTATTGTACTTAAGGGTGAAACTACGCAACAGTAGGGTATCGCTCCGGACTCTAGACTTTAGACTAGACAGCAATTTTTCTACCCTAGACTTATTTTTTTACTGTGAATTTTGTGGATCTGAATTGGAGGACTTCCGCGGATTTTCTTCTTCTTTCCAATTCGGTATTATTGTTCTTGAATTCAATTAATTATTTTTCTATGTCTTTTTGTTCCATATTTATTATTGTTGTTCTTCTTTCTATTATGTGTAGCTAATTCCCTTGCTAGGATTTAGGGGAACCGTGGCTTAGATAAGATGAGTTGATTAGTAGTCTCTAGATTAGGTTTGGAAGCAATCATCGCATTTAATAGCTTTTAATTGTTTGAGTCGACGCATTCAATTGATTGATTTGATACCCCCTTGACCTAGATCGAGAGATTGGAAGAGGACAGATCAGTGATGAACTTTGGGATTATACTAGTGAGGGCGAGAGCAAAGTTAGTATATCTTAGGGCGAATAGCGGACCGAGAGGACCTTTTCACTACCCACAAACCTGTTTAGATTCTACTTTGATTTCTATCCTGACCCTAGATGCCATGGGGAACCGACGATCCTAGTTCTTTTTCTTCCTGATTTTTCTCTCTTTATTTCTCTTTCCCTTTCCTTTTGTAGTGTCAGAGAATCTTTTAAATAAACCCCCCAGTTGTGTTACCTTGACAAACTTAGCAAGTTATAGGATTCCTTCTCCCTGTGGATTTGATACCCGACTGCCTCTACTACATTTGTTGAGACCGTTAGGTTTTATCTTTGATAGGGTTGCGATAGCCGTGTCAAATTTTGGCGCCGTTGTCGGGGAGACGGTGTAATTTTGTAGCTTTCTTTAGATTGTCTCTGTCTCAAGGAATTTATTCTTTGAGGCTGTTCTCATATTTGAGTTAGTGTTTAGTATTTGCAGGTATAAATCCTAAAAGAGGACCATTTGAACCTGCTGCGGCTGTAATTTCTCTACAGGATGCCTAAAATTGCTAGTCATTCTGAGCCCAGTGCTGAGACTCTACCTAAGGGAATTACCCTCCCTCTTCCTGATGAGGGTACCTTCACAATACATCCGTCCTACTACAGTTTAGTGGAGCGGAATTTATTCGGGGGTATGGTAGATGAAGACCCAGCTAGGCATGTAGAGGTATTTACAGACTATTGCTCCGCCATTCCTGTAGTTGCTGGTGTTACGCAAGACAAGGTAAAGGAATTCCTTTTTCCTTTTTCCTTGACTGGCGATGCTAAGGATTGGTGGAGAGATTTAGATAGGAAGGCTGCTGGGGTTAAAGATTGGAGTTCGCTAGCCCTAGCATTCTATAGACGGTATTTTCCTCCCCTGCGAACCAACGCGCTGCGCCGCCAGATCACGAACTTTACTCAATCTACTACTGAAGATTTGAGTATAGCATGGGCCAGGTTCAAGAAGCTAGTTCGCTCAGTTCCGCATCACGGGTTCGAGCAATGGTTTTTGTGCAGTCAATTTTACAATGGGTTGCTTTCTGAACAAAGAATGATTCTGGATGCAGCTGCACGAGGGAGATTCCAGGCTAATGTGGATGATGATGAAGGGTGGCAACTTATCGAAAATATGGCCATCCATTCTGCTAGCTACGGTAATCCTAGAGCGGAGAGAAGGAGGGACACTGTTGTTGAAGAAGTTCATGTGGTAGAAACGGGGAATTTGGGTGAAATACACCAAGTTCAAGCTATTGAGATGGTTTGTGGTAGATGCGGTGATGAGGGACATGATCCTATTACTTGTTTAGCCGATTCAGCAAGGGTTCTTGCTTATAGGAAATTCAAGCAAGGGGGTTCTTTTTCCTAGTTATACGCCGAGCTAACCGCTGCACAATCTCAACCACCCGCGGATGAAGGCAAGGTACTCATTACCCAAGCCGAATATGAAGATCTCAAGGCCACTGTCAATGCGCAAAAGCTTGAGCAACAATCTAGTGCGGACACCCTCCGGAAACTGCTCGACAGATGCAATTCACTACTTTCAACCAACGACCCAGTCAATGCCATAAATCTGAGAAGTGGTCGTGCTTATGACGGTCCTGTACACGTTCCTGAAAGCACGCAGACCGAGGTCGATGATGTCTCGGATGAATTAACTGAAGATGTGCAGAGAAGTGTTCGATCGAATGAAAATACCATTCGATCGAAGGATTTTGTCAATAATACTGCTCGATCGAGTGGACCCATTACTAGATCAAGTGATTCAGCTGAAGAACTTCCTCGATCGAGTAATCAACATACTTGATCGAGTAGCCCGGTGTTAGAAGATCTTCGATCGAGTAACTATTTCACTCGATCGAAGGATGATGAGGAAGGAATCACTCGATCGAGTGCACATAAGTCTCGATCGAGTGAATGTGAGACGTCAGGCACACGAATCGAGATTTTGTGCGATGAAGTACTTTCCCCTGCTGAGAAGGTACCGAGTAAAGAGAAAATTGGGGACCCGTCTCCGATGGTCAGAGTCCCATACCCAGGTCGTTTGCGTGATTCAAAGACGGAGAAACAGTTCAGCAAGTTTGTAGACATGGTTAAAAACATTCAGGTAACTGTGCCTTTTGTCGAGCTAATCACTCAAGTACCTCCTTACGCCAAATTTATGAAAGATATTGTTACGCGTAAGAAGGCACTTGAGAGTTTCGCTACTGTCGCCTTTATGGAAGAGTCTAGTAGCTTAATCCTGAACAAGTCTCCCCCAAAACTGAAGGATCCGGGTAGTTTCTCTATTACTTGTGTTATAGGAGATGTCGTGATAGATAAGGCACTATGTGATCTTGGAGCTAGTGTAAGTGTCATGCCTTATTCTATCTGTCGTAAGCTTAACATGGGTTGTCTTAAGACGACCAACATCACCCTGCAGATGGCCGATAGATCTGTTAGGAGACCCTTAGGTGTCGTACAAGACGTGCCTGTTAAGGTGGGCAAGTTTTTTATTCCTGTTGACTTCATAGTTTTAGACATTGCTGAGGATACCCGTACCCAAATTATTTTGGGTCGGCCGTTTTTGTGTACAGCTGGGGCCATTATAGATGTTAAACACGGGCGTCTAACTCTAGCCGTGGGGGATGATACGGTTTCGTTCAGTTTACCTGACACTATATCTAGACCAATGATAGAGGATGTCTGCTTTTCTGTTGATATCATTGATGAGTTCACTTATGAGTTCTGGCCGGATTCCTTGATGAAGGATCCGTTGGAATCTTTAACATTTCTAGATGAGTGTGCAGATTATTTTGATGACAATGACGGAGTGCTGAAATTGCTTGGAGATACTGCCGATGAGGAAGAATTGACTGATGCGGAGGAAGAACAGCTGGGACACTTGGGTCACGCCTTGTGTTCCGTCGAGGTAAAAGTTCCCGAGCGTAAGCCCCTTCCAACTCACCTTAAATATGCTTTTCTTGATAATACCGAGCAATTTCCAGTTATTGTCAGTTCTAAACTGAATGAGGAACAGCTAACCGCTTTGTTGGCTGTACTTAAGAGGAACAGGAAAGTGATGGGGTATTCACTGGATGACATCAAGGGCATCAGCCCTGACGTCTGTATGCACAGGATTGAGCTGGAAGAAGGTCATAAACCTTGCAGACAGGGTCAGCGAAAGCTGAACCCGAAGATGGAGGAGGTTGTGATGACCGAGGTGATGAAACTGCTCGATGCAGGTATTATTTATTCAGTTGGCCACTCGAAATGGGTAAGCCCAGTTCAGGTCGTACCCAAGAAAGGAGGTACTACAATTGTTAAAAATGAAAAGAATGAATTAATACCTACTCGACTAGTAACCGGGTGGCGGATGTGTATAAACTATAGGCAGTTAAATGCCGCCACCAAGAAAGATCATTTCCCCCTTCCTTTCATTGATCAGATGATAGAGAGGTTAGCTTCTCATGAGTTTTTCTGTTATCTGGATGGGTACTCAGGGTTCTTCCAGATCCCTATTCATCCAGATGATCAGGAAAAGACCACTTTTACTTGCCCCAAGGGTGTTTTTACTTCAGTGTCTATGGGAATGATTTTGATAAATGTTTAGCTAACCTTGACAAAGTTTTGCAGCGATGTATCGAGGTTAATCTGGTGCTGAACTGGGAAAAGTGCCATTTCATGGTCAATGAGGGAGTAGTCCTTGGGCACTTGGTTTCGAATAGGGGTATTGAGGTAGACAGAGCAAAGGTGCAAGTGATTCAGCAATTACCTCCTCCTATTAACGTGAAGAGGGTGAGGAGTTTCCTTGGTCACGCCGGTTTTTATCGCCGGTCTTCTCTAAAATTACTAAACCACTTACACAGTTGTTATTAAAAGATGCTCCTTTCGATTTTATTGATGATTGTCTTTCTGCTTTTAACACTTTGAAACAGGCTTTGGTCTCTGCACCCATCATTCAACCTCCTGATTGGACGCTGCCGTTCGAGATTATGTGCGATGCAAGCGATTACGCACTAGGAGCGGTGCTCGGCCAGCGGAAAGACAAAGCTTTGAATGCTATTTACTATGCGAGCCAAACTCTGGATGAGGCTCAAGTGAAATATGCTACCACAGAGAAGGAGCTTTTAGCTGTAGTTTATGCGCTTGATAAATTTAGCTCATATCTGTTGGGTTCTAAGGTTATTGTTTTTACAGATCATGCAGCGCTCAAACACCTTCTAAACAAGAAAGAAGCTAAACCCAGATTGCTGAGATGGATACTCCTTCTCCAGGAGTTTGATCTGGAAATCAGGGATAAGAAAGGAGCTGAGAACGTTGTAGCGGATCATCTTTCGCGTTTGACGCGACAGGAGGGGGAGGATTCTCTTCCCATTAATGATTCGTTTGCTGATGATACTTTATGCACTGTCCATTCTATAAAGTCTAACGATGGTGTTGAACCTTGGTTTGCAGATTATGCCAATCACATTGTCAGCCAGAAGCTGCCACCTGATATGTCTTATCAGCAGCGGAAGAAGTTTCTACATGATGTGCGTGATTATTTCTGGGATGATCCATACTTGTTCAAGTCATGCGCAGACGGTCTTTTCAGACGGTGTGTTCCACAGTGGGAGATCAAAGTTATCCTAGAAGGCTGCCATTCTTCCCCTTGTGGAGGTCACCACGGTCCATCGCGCACCGTGGCTAAGGTATTACAGTCTGGTTTCTATTGGCCGACTCTTTTTGCTGACACTAAAGTTTTTGTTGCTAGTTGTGATGCTTGCCAGCGGACAGGAAACATATCTAAGAGACATGAAATGCCCCAAAACGGCATTTTAGAGGTCGAGCTTTTTGATGTCTGGGGCATTGATTATCAAGGACCATTCCCGTCGAGTCTTGGTAACAGGTATATTCTGGTAGCTGTAGATTATGTGTCTAAATGGGTAGAAGCGATTGCCACTCCCAACTGTGATGCTAAGACCGTGATTAAGCTGTTTCGTAAGACCATTTTCCCTCGTTTTGGCGTCCCTAGGGTTGTCATTAGTGATAGGGGTATGCATTTTAGGGACCAGCAGCTAACGACCTTACTGTCTAAATATGGTGTCAAACATCGTAGGGGTTTGGGGTATCACCCTCAGACTAGTGGGCAGGTTGAAGTCTCTAATAGGGAACTCAAGGAGATTTTAAGTAAGGTCGTGTCTAAATCGCGGAAGGATTGGAGTGCCAAACTAGAGGACACTTTATGGGCCTACAGGACCGCATTTAAGACACCTATCGGTACCTCACCGTATCGATTGGTGTACGGGAAGTCCTGTCATTTACCTGTTGAGCTAGAACATAAAGCTTGGTGGGCAGTCCGCCAACTTAATTATGATGCTAACTTGTGTGGTGAGAAACGGTTGTTGCAGCTAGATGCGTTAGAGGAATTCCGTCTGAATGCCTATGATAGCTCGCGTATTTACAAAGAAAAGACCAAACGTTGGCACGATAAGAGGATCATACCTCGCGAGTTTCAAGTCGGGCAGAAGGTGTTACTATTCAATGCCCGACTGCGTCTATTTCCTGGTAAGCTGAAATCCAGGTGGAGTGGTCCGTACACAGTAACTGCTGTTACTCAGTTTGGATCCGTTGAGATAAAAGACTCTGAGGGTCAACGGTTCAAGGTTAATGGTCATCAAGTGAAACATTACTATGGAGCTGACAGTGTTGTGGGTCGCGTCGAAGTGCTATTCTTCGACGGAAAGGAGGAGCTTGATGATTGAAGCTCAAGGGTCGTGCGGGACCTTATAAACCTGCGCTTATCGGGAGGCAACCCGATCTATCATCGTTTTGTGTATCGTTTTCTTAAGTTTTTAGTAGTTTATTTCTGTTTTATTGTTAAAACAATACAATTGCGTCCTTTCTTGCTTCTCGCTGCTTTGGTATTAACTGCTCTGATGCATTTGCTCGATCGAGCAGTATTTCAGTAGATCGAGCATTATAAGCCCTCGATCGAGCACTCCATTTACTCAATCGAGTACTCCTGCGAAGGAACCCTATCGGACGCGTTGGTTTTCCAGTCGATCGAGCAAGCCCCATCTCGCTTTCACTAGATTGAGTAGTTTTCCACTCGATCGACTCCCTGGAGCACATCATTCCGGTCTGGTTTGGGGAAGTCGGTCATACACGCATTCCTGTAAGTTTCCGTCTCTCTCGAGGTTCCAATTCTTTTTCCTTTACTCTGTACAATGGGGACATTGTACGGTTTGGTTTGGGGAAGTTAGGTTTTGCATCCATATCGTGTCTGCATTTCGTTTTACTACATTTTCGTATGCATTGTTAATCACTCAAAAAAAAATCCCAAAAAAAAAAAAATTCCAAAAACAGCAATTTTCATGCTTAATTTTGCATTTTAGTCGAGTCGGAACGTTTTTCTCCTACTCTTCATCTAGTCTCGACTTAAGCCTTGCACAGTTAATATCTCTTGCATGATCATTTGCTGTTAATCGATGCTGAACGAATAGACTTGACTTGACATGTTGGCGACCCACTTACATATTCTGAGGATTAGAGCTTTTAAACTGGTGACATCTATGACCAGTTCATATAGGACTGTGAGTAGTTACTCCCTCGTGTCATCGCATTGCATGTATATGAAATCTGATTCTTATTGCCTGCACGTACGGGTTCGTGGTCGGTATCACACGTTTGGAGAATGCTTGCAATTTCCCTTTTTCTCATTACCCAGTTAACTCCACATTCAGCCAAAACTGCCAGTTGACCCACAATCTACATCCTAATTTTAGCCTACCTTGCGTCGAGCTAGTCTAGTAGTGGTTGTTGAGGTATTTACTTCATTTTATCAGTTTGGTTTGCATCCTTGCTACGGAGTTGGTAGCTGAAGAATTGGGAATTGAATTTGAAATTTGTTTTTGTGGAAATGTTAGCTGGAAATTTTGATGAAATGAACGAGGAAAATAAAAAAAAAAAAAAAAATAAGAAAAAAAATAAAAAAATTTGTCAGAGGAAAAGAAAAAAAACACAAAAGAAATTGATCTCTGTTCCCGTGCTTTATTCATATCATTTGGGGATTCAGATAGAGCTGAATAAGCTAACCAGTTCGTTTTCACTCCATCCTGTTGGTTTTAGTGAGTTGTTGGCCGAATCGTGGCTGTGTGCTTCATTATCGCTTTGCTATTTGATTAAGATCAGGTAGCTAGCTTGACGCTTTACCTCCTCTATTCCATTATCGCTTTGCCCCTTCTTACCCATAACCTCACTTATCCAAATGTTGCGAGTATTCGGCGTGTGATAATCCTTGAATGGTGGTTGTGCGTGTGTACGGTAACTGAATCATTTATCATATTAGTTAGCATTGCATGGACGCGACGGTCGTAGTTAGGTGAGCGACTATTTTCTCCTTCTCTCTCTTACACATAACTTGCTTACCCTTTGCCTTGCTGAGAGAAGAGTGACTCGCGAGAGTCCGACATTTATGGTCTGGCAAGGTCGACGGTTCAGTTCGTTTGCATTTGATATCATTGCTGAGTTTGATTGT
>JAIUZE010068548.1:0-26780 GCA_022085475.1 Heliosperma pusillum | reverse complement strand
ACTACTCTAGTAATATGTATGAATATTAGTTTGCATGTGACTTTTAGAGAGAAGTTGGAGGTTTTAGAAAGAAGAAGAAAATAAGCATAATGAAGTAGTCAAAAATTGAACAACTTTTGCTCTATTTAAGGCCAATATGGCCGGTCCTCATAAGCTCCAAGAGGGCTCCATTTTGCTCATTTTATTCTTTGTGTAAGATGGTAGAGTGTAGGATTGATTATAATCATGTTCATGTCATAACTTGTCATAATCAATATGTTGTAGTATGATACAAGAAATGAACAATCATCATTGTGTGTTTCCACTACAATTTCGGTCCACATGGTGAAATGTAGTCCATATTGATTTTTTGGTATTTGTCCCACAAATACTTATAATCATATGTTTAATTATCTTGTATAATTAAGTGTTAATTTGATCATATAACAATTATATGATACAAATTAATAAACAATATGTACTTAACTTTTAAGTGATATTTTACCATTATATCAATATATAATGGGTCCTACAATGTCTAGTTAATTTATTTTACAACTCTTTGTAAATATAATTAACTAATTATCTCTAGCTCAAAATATATGCACAACCTCAACTAATTTAATGAATTAACGATTAATCATTAAATTAAATCTTATTTAATCGTATTAAAATAAGACGTAAAATTTATTCAGTCAGTTATCGTATAATTGACTAATAAACTTAAGTTGAATGAGTTCCTAACTCAATTTCCAATAAATAACTCTCGTAACTAAACGTACATATCAAATATATGTAATGCTCTAATTAAACTGTATCGCATACAAATAATTAGTATTCTATTTTGGTCTCATCCTATAGGTGTGACCTAAAGGGATCAGTTGATTACCGCCGTCATACGACAATAACGTCAAACTCTAGTCAGCCAAGCGTTACCGATTTACGTTAATCAACTGACGTGGAGTATGAAAATATACTAATCATGCCACGTATATTCCAAATGAGATTTAATATATAAATGCACACTATTGTGGAGGACACTTACTCCAACAGATATGGGGTATCAACGTCTAGGTGGGACGTCAACATTGGTTATCAACGTCTATATTGGACGTTGATTCCCTATATCAACGTCCAATGTAGAGTTGGCTACCCTAAATCGTCCAAAAATCATATCAATATTCATGAATTCGGCATAAAAACTATAAATCGACTTCAAAAGGGTGTTCAAGAATCAACAAATGTCATAGGCTCGTAACGGAACACTAACAAAGAAAGCAATGGAAACCGTATTTCAAATTTACGTTAATGGAAAACTAAAGAAACAAAACAAAAATTACGTTAAAGGGTTTGCATAACGTACCGATGATTCATTGTCCGCCATTGACTACCGTTTAATTTTATATGAAAACCGTCTTTCAAATTTTTGTGGAAGTTGTTTAGATTAGTTTATGAGATTTTAGAATTTTAGAGAAAAAGTTAGAGAGAGGAAGGAGATAAAAGGGTAATAGTGGTCTTTTTTTTAAAAAACGTCGACGATGTTTTATAAAACGTCGACGATGTTTCGCAGCCCCCATTATTATTACTAAAGTAATGAAAGCTAAATGAATAAGAAATGGAAGGAGATTGGTAGTTGTGAAGGATGGAAAAAAGAGCTGGAGTAGGAGTTATCAACTTTATATTGAGGTAATGCATTACTTAGAAGAGAGTATGCAACTATTATCCCCTTAATGAAGGGGCCATTACATTATATTCACCATTTTTATGTCCAATTCCATCAGTTTCCTTCTTTCATGTAATCAATTTAAGCTTTATTATTACAGTAATAATTACACATATTCCAAACCAATGTTGTTAGGATTAGAATCGATATTCTGCTTTAGCTCAATGAAATAGGTAGATCAAATTAGTAACATCATCCAAATTTGAGTTACAAGAGTAATAATGTTTTAAACCCACTTGCGCTACAACTTCAAGCCCAAACATATAAACCCTTCAGCCTTTAACCAACAAAGAAGGGGAAAGCAAGAGTTTAAGAAAAACTTTAACTAACAAATAACCAACAAAGTCAAGGCTTCAACAAAAAAAATTCAAACCAAAATCAAACCAAAATCAAGCCTTTAACCAAGACTATCAACAAAAAAACAAAACGTACCAACAACAAAATTAAGGGTACCAATAACAAAATCAGGGATACAACCACCAAAACAAAGGTTATGTACAACTTCCCTCTCACTCTAACCAACGAACCACACCAACATCATTCCCAAGCCCTCGTCCCATTCAACCAAGTTGAACCAAATCCTCAAGCTCACCATCTGAACCAATTCATAGAGAACCAACTCAACAATGTTATGAAGGCAAATGGAACTTTGGTGAACCAAAGTAATATCACTCAAGATGACGTAAATAATCTTAGCACGTCTCCTACAAGTATCTTGAAGCTCAAATAGTTTCAGGGGGGGGGGGGGGGGGGGGCGCTAGCGGGGGCGATCGTCCCCCCTGCCGGATGAAAATTTCGAAGTTTTTAGTCGAAATTTTCAAAAAAAATTCGATGCGCCTTTTAAAATGAGTCGTTAGCCCCCCTAAAAATTTTCGCCCCCTCCCCCCAAGTTCAAATCTTAGCTCCGCCACTGAATGGTTTCAGAATCCCTTGCTAACCCTAAGTGACCTGAAGGGGGTTGCCGAGACAAGGGCAACAACCCAAGGATGTTTTAGGATGTCACCATACTCATGCGGTATTTTTGAGGAGTGGGATAGACCTTGAAAACCCTTACAAAGATCTTGATTTAGATCTTGAAGGGAAGATGAAGAGGATCGACATGAATGGAGAGGAAGACAGTACAATAATGACTATGTCGCAAGTGTGAGTAAATTTTAAGAAAGGGAGAGGAAAAAAAGGATGGAACAATGGATGTGCATGGTCCGTTGACTAAAGATGATGACGATTTTGTATGATGACGAGGTTTGTTGAAGATCTACCTTATGAGGAATATGTGGAAAAGCCTAATGGGGAGAATTTGCCAATGCACCTCCTAACAAGATAACAAGTAATGAAGACTCTTCTAAGGTCAAATCTATTTCTCAACTTACTTCACATCTTCCTTACCTCTTAAGAGCATTGAAAACGGAGGATAACTTCAAGTATACAATTTTTTTTGGACATGTTAAAAGAAAACTTGAAATTATCAATCATTTCACCGAAGTTATAACAACGTTCTCATCTATACTAGATTTCTAAATAATGTTTTGACGAAAAAGAGAACTACTGCGGGCCAAGACTCTGTAGCCCTCGCGAAAAAATTCAGTGCAACTTTGATGAACAAAATGCCTACAAAGCTTAGCAATTTTTGTAGCTTCTATATCTCTTGTGTAGTTGGGAATGTGCTTATCACTAAGTCCATTTGTGACCTTGGTGCTAGTGTAAGTTTGCGACCTTTGACCATTGCTCAAAAGATAGGCTTTAGGGATAATCTACCCACCTCTATGACTTTGCAATTGACGGATCGATCTATCAAGTATCCTTTGGGGTACTTGAGAATCCCTCCGTTGAGGTGGGAAAGTTATACATCCCGGCCGACTTCATCGTCCTAGACATACACGAGGATAGTTATACCCCATTTATCCTTGTTAGGACTTTCATGGCTAACGGGGGTGATGATTGATATAAAAAAAAATGGGCGGTTGTCCTTCAATGTCGGGGGCGACGCGGTATAATTTTATTTGATCAAAATTTTGAGAAAACCAATGTTAAGCTTGCAATTTTGAGTTCATGGAAGAAGTACAAGATCTTGACCAAGATGAAGATGAGGTAGTCAAAAAGGTTGAAGGTATGATCCCTCCTAAGGTACACGTTAAGCCCTTACCCCTTCGCTAAAGTTTGTCTTTCTAGGACTTTCCCGTGATCATAAATACCAACCTCAATGCTATCTAAGTTGAATTTTGTTTAAAGCTACACAAAATTTATAAGAAAGCCTTGGGAAATAGCATAGTGGATATCAAAGGGACTAGTCTTAGTCTTTGCATGCATAGAATCATTAAATTGGTGGAAGAGAGTCGGCCTTTTGTTGAAGGGCAAATGAGGTTGAACCCCAAAATGAGTGAAGTTGTAAAAGGTAAAGCCTTGAGACTTTTGGAAGTGGGTATCATCTATCCTATATCTGAAAGTAGGTGGGTGAGAGGCTAAAAGTCACGTACCTATCAAATATAAATTTATAATCACTTACTTAATAGAATACTAGAACAGTAATATAGTGAAAGCAAGGGTCGAACCCAAAAGGAATGAAAGACTAAGTCAATTAAAGTGTAAAGTAAGGTAGAGTAAAGTAACCAATTTAAAGGGGGGTTTGTTTGTGTAATTAATCTAGTGAGACAAAACTAAGCAAATAATTAAATAAGTGAATTAAGATGGTTTAAAGGTCTCGGGTCAAGCACAAATCCACAACTTAATACCAATTGATCATTGAAACTCAGTTCTAATCGATTATCTTAATTACCTTATCGTGAATAATAATATTCAATTCTCCTTAAGATTGGCTAATTAAAACGTATCCCGTTCTTGACTAGCCCTAACTATTAAACAACCTTAACAATCTAGTTCAAGGTTTAATCTAACACCAGCAATAATGAATAGAGAATTCGACGGGGAATAAATAGCATATACAATCCAGTTGTACATTAGACATATGTTAATTGCTTCTAGTATCAATATTTACGAATCTTGTTCAATATTAATCCCTAGTTGTTACTAGTGTAAAGTTAATCAATAAATCCTATTCAATTAACAATACTAACAATAGAATGATGAAATAGAATACTACTTGGCCATCTAGCAATAATAAGACAACATTCATAAGATAAATAACAAAGCAATTAACAATGATCAAGATAAAATATTAAAACTTTGTTACTCACAATTATATATTAAGAAGCTTCAATGTCTTGAACCAAGAAGGGAGGATTAATTCCTTATAAAAGATCTATATTAATTAGGTTTTTTCTAAGAAAGCAAAAGTTGCATAAAAAGTATTTTCTAAAAGCTAAGACTAAAGCATATATAATAATTTATTAGTATCCTAGATTAGGTAAGTAAATAATAATATTAATATCGGAACAAACCAACTAAAATAACATAACAAATGAGCTTGTAAATCACGCACAAAAGACGAACGGAGAACACATGTTGCTCGCGCCACACTCGCGCGGATGTCGCGCGTGTGTCGCGCATGCCTCTGTCCATGTTTCTTTTTTTACGCGCACAATTTATTCGTCCAATGGTCGTGCGTGGGTCGCGCATTGGTCACGTAGCTCAGCGCGGTCATTTTCCGAAAGCGAAATCTCATTCGTTTCTTATCGTAATTTGATGTGTGACCTGTCCTTGGAATTAAAGCTAAAAGGATAAGATTTCATCTCCAATTGGTCTCACATCGATCAGAATTCTAGAACTTCATATATGGTCTTTTGAAGACCCCCCTTGTGTCAACAATATTTTGATTCTTCGTTTTGCACTTGTATTTTCTTAAAAATATCACTTTGGCTCCTGAAACTCCACTCTCTTAATGCATACTAAATGTGTCTCATCAGTGGGTATCATCCGTCATGGGGTGGCAGATGTGTATGACGACAATGTAAGTTTTCATGGATGATTTTAGGATCCGTGGAAACTCATTTGATAATTGTTTTATCAACCTGGAAAGTGTCTTGAAATGATGTGAGGAGCACAACTTAGTAATCAATTGGAAGGATTGCAATTTCATGGTGGGGAAGGCATTGTGCTTGATCATATTGGTTAAAACAGAGGCATATATGTTGATAGAATCGAGATTGCGGTTATAGAAAATTTGTTACCTCCCAAAAATGTTAAGGGGGAGACGATTTTTCTTGGGCATTCCAGTCTTTACCGGAGGTTTATTAAAGACTTTTCAAATATTTTCAAACCGTTAACCTCATTACATGTTAAAGATGCACCTTTGTTGTTTGATGAACCTTGTCTTGAGGTATTATGTAGGTGAAACTGGCTCTTGTTTCAGCTCCTATAATTTGTGTCCCAGATTGGTGTTTACCGTTTGAAATCATATCTGATGCCTCGGACTTTTTCGTGAGCGTCGTGCTTGGAAAGGTTGTGGAAAAGAGGCATCATGTGATCTATAACTCAAGAAAAACTCTAAATGAGGCACAAGTGAACTATTCAACATAGAAAAAGGAAATGTTATCAATTGTTCATGCAGTCGAGAAGTTTAGATTATCTTGTTGGATCTAAGGGTTTGTCCTACACGGATCATGCCGCTATCCGGCATATCATGGCCAAGAAGGAAGCCAAACCAAGGCTTATGAGATGGTTTTCACTTCTTCAATAATTTGACCTTGAGATCAAGGAAAAGGTAGGGACCGAGAATGTGTTGGTCAATCACCTATCTAGGTTAACCATACAATACCATGGCTTGAAGAATGAGGAAGGTCCAATAAAAGAGTGGCTTGTTGATGATATTCTTTTTTATGGAAGTGAGTGTAACACCCTCTCATTTACCTGGCCAAGGTGGCCAGGTAAATCGGGATGCTACTCACTCGGTTCCTCGAGATCGTGCATAAAAAACCACAATAATCAAACTAAAGGCAATATTAAGTGTAACACCCCAAGATATTGAGAGTAATGTTGTCCAACATCGAGAAAAAAATAAAAGGCTTGTGATATGTTTATGTACGACGATACTCACCACATTAGTAACAAGGTCTTGTGCTTTTTGGGCTATAGTGAGGACAAAATAAGGCTCTGAAGGTGCACATTTTCAATTTATTAGGTTGTGTTATGACGGGGCTAAAATCACGTGTCGTTAAATCCGCTAATTAGCTACGGTCAAATAACAATTTATATCTCCTAAACAAACACAAACTATCTTAAATAAAGGTAGTAAATGGTAAGAATAGGGCCGAACCCAAGAGAAGGCGGTACTAACTAAATTAACAAATTTAGACTCTTGCTAAAAACCAATTAACAAAACTAATTACTAATTAATTACTCTAATCACTAATTAAGACACTAATTTAGACACAAACTTAAATTAATTACAAACTATTATATTAACAATGACAAAAACATGTAGGATCACACATATGGAGAAAGTTTGATTTGAGAAATTCATTAACAAGTCTAAAATAACCAACAAGTACTTAAGATTCAAATATTCAAAAATAAAGAAACTAAGTTAGTGTAATTTTCCCAAGTTCCCAACAATTAGCAAAGTAAAGACTCTTCCTTTCCTCTCTTCTCTAGTTATCTAATACAAGTTTCTAAGAAATTAGTCAACAAGGATTAAATCAACCAAGAATGACCCTTTAAAACTCAATTTACACCCACTAAAACATGAGCCCAAATCAAAGATGCAAGCTTTATGAACAAAACCAAAGAAACATGCTAGAATCAATATATATGTATATATATATATATATATATATATATATATATATATATATATATATATAATTATAGATATATATATAATATATTATATATATATATAGTATATATATATATATATATATATATATAGAATTAGGTTCTTGTGAGTTGAGAGTCTTATGGTGAGTTGGTCCTCATAAATCTAGACCATAGGATTATACAAGATTGATGGTCTAGATCAACTCCACCTGTCAGCAGTAATTATTTTTTGTTTTTTACTGCATTTAAAAACGATTTCTTTTTTACTGTCATTCATAATTGTTATTTCGCTTTCTCTCTCTAACGCTCAGTTACTCCTCCTTTCTCTCTCCTTTGTTATTGTGTTGTTACTCCAGGCGATCCGTGATTTTTTACTCTCTTTGTTCTTCTTTTCCTCTTATTTTCAGGTTATTTCTTCTTCTTTTCCTCTTTTCCTCTTCTTATTTCCATATATTTTGTTTTTATTCCATTTTTTACTGTTCTTTTGTTGTTTTTTTGGTCCTTTTCTCTTTACTTTGTCTTTTCTCTGTATTTTACAACAAATTTCTTATGATCAAGCTTCGTCTAAATGTTTTACCTTATACATTGTTGTTTTTTTCGAATTTCCTGCTTCATTTTGTTGATTTCACATAACTATTCATATTTCTAGGGTTTTTCCTTGTTATTTCGCCATTACTATGTCATATTACTGTTATTTCAGTGTATTTGTTCGTTTATTGTTAATATAGTTTGTCTTTCAGCAGTCCTTGTTATTACATGCAATCATACTGCCAAAAAATAAACTATCGAGTTGCATCTTTCATTCAATGTTACTTTCAGCAGTCTTAGTTACTTAGTGGTGTTATTGTAGTGTTATTGTGGTGTTATTGTGTTGTTATTGTGGTGTTATTGTTTATTGTCCTATTATTGTGGTGTTATTGTGGTGTTATTGTGGTGTTATTATTTATTGTCCTATTATTGTGGTGTTATTGTGGTGTTACTGTAATTGTGGTATTTCTGTGGTGATATTTTGTTATTGTGGGGTTACTGTGGCGTTACTTTCAGCAGTCTTAGTTAGTTAGTTTGTCTTTCAGTTTTTCCCACTTTATTATGTTTTTCTTTTCACGCCTTTGCGTGTTGCCTTTGTTCTTAGGTCCAAACACACATATGGACATCCTTTGCAAGGGATGGTTATATAATATAGAGGAGGAAGATAGAGCATTATTTGCTAATGAATATGTAATTGAAAAGAAACAAACCATGGGTTGGGTGTCAGAGTCTGATGTGGACAAGCACTTTGAAGTTATCGTAGAAGGTCGTAAAAATAGATCAATGTGGTCAGTACTGAATAACACGGATCTAATGGAGAGTGTCTTTCAACATGTCGAGAATAATGTGGATAAGAAAAATATGGCTGTTGTTTGTAAGAAGTGGTCTCAAATTTTTTTATTCTATAAAAGTGCACCTGGTTTCAACGTCGAATACATGAGACGTCTTACAAGTACTACTACGCTGGGGGTGAAGTCTGTTTTCAGGGGTTTTAAATTAGTTTCCAAACGATGCAAGTGCTATATGATTGCAGCTAAGCCCGCCAAGGCGCTTCTCCATATTCGCCAGTTTTTAAACAATAGTGATTTGGAGCATATCACACCGCCACTTCTTTTGGAGAATTATACAATTCAACTTGATCAACCAATCTATGATTTCTGTTGTAATTTTGAACTTACAAATCATGTCCTTCATTCTGATGAAGATGTTATAATGCTTGACTAAAATTTAGGTTATGTAATGTTAGTATCAAGCACATTTTGATCAATGTAATGTCTTAGGTTCAGTTATGTCAATATTAGTTATAGGTTGGTACTTTATTTACTAGTGGTGGTCTGTCTGATTTTTGACTATTATGTCATCTTAAACTTTCTCGGCTTGTAATGTCTATTTCTATAGACTCATTTTGTAAGCTCTTCCTTTGTTATTGTAAGCTTGTGGTGTTATTCTGGTGTTATTGTTTTGTTATTGTGGTTTTACTGTGTTGTTACTGTGGTGTTATTGTAGGCTTGTTGTGTTACTTTGTTATTGTAGGCTTGTGTTGTTACTGCGGTGACAGTCAGTTTGTTTCTCTTTTAGTGTACTTTCAATTTCTTAATTTTTTCTTTTTATGCCTTTTCGTCTTGCATTTGTGCGTAGGTTAAAAAATTGAAATGACAATCATTTGCAAGGGATGGTCATTTAATATAGAGGAGGAAGATAGAGTATTGTTTGCTAACGAATATGAACTTGAAAAAAAAAAAGCATGGGTTGGGTGTCTGAGTCTGATGTAGATAAGCTTTCTGAAGTTATTGTAGAAGGTCGCACAAATTATTCAATTTGCTCAGTGCTGAATAACCCTGATTTAATGGATAGGGTATTTGAACATGTAGAGAATAAGGAGGACAAGAAAAATATGGCTGTTGTTTGTAAGAAATGGTCTCAAATGTACTTGTTCAATAAAAGTGCACCGGGTTTCAACGTAGAATACATGAAACGTCTAACAAGTATTACTAAGCTGGGTGTGAAGTCCTCCTTCCGTGGTACAAAATTAATTTCAAAACGATGCAAGTGCTTCATGATTGGTAGTGAGGCTGTAAAGACGGTTTTCCATTGGCGGCAAATGCTAGCAAACCGTGATGTGGAGCATATCATATTTCCATCTGGAGTTCCTTCATTAATGAATATGTTTGATCCTGATGTCATTTACACTCCCGTGCACTTTGTAATTGCTTCTGACATACTCCATGACCAAAATGATGTCATAATAATTGACTGAGTTTTAGGTTATGTTATGTTAGTATCAAGCACATTTTGGGATCCTTTTTGAAGACTGTAATGTCTTTAGATTGTAAGGTCATATGTTAGTATGAAGCACATTTTGGGATTCTTTTTGAAGACTGTAATGTCTTTAGGCTGTAATTTTCAATATCAATGTAAATTAACTTTGTCGGCTTTTAATGTAGTCCGTCTGACATTATGTATTCAACAGTGTTTTTCACTGTAATTTTGTATATCAATGTAAATTAAGTTTCTTGGCTTGTAATATCGTATGTTTGATAATATGTATTCAACAGTGTTTATCATTGTAATTTTTTATATTTATGTAAATTACCTTCCTCTTTTATTGTGGTGTTATTCTCCTGTTGCTGTGTTATTTTTGTGTTGTTATTGTTTTGTTATTGTTGTGTTATTCTGGTGTTATTCTCTTGTTACTGTGTGTTTATTGTGGTTTTATTCTCTTGATACTGTGTTCTTACTGTGGTGTTATTGTGTTGTTATTGTTGTGTTATTGCTGTGTTATTGTTATTGTCTTATTATTCTGTTTATGTACTGTTATTATATTTTATTGTTGTGTTATTGTTATTGTTATTGTTATTGTTGTGTTGTTATTGTATTGTTATTGTTAATGTCTTTAGACTGTAAGGTCATATGTTAATGTACTTTCCTTATTACAGAAACCATGGTCAAATTGAAGATTAAAAGCTCGTCTCCATCAAAGTCTTCTCCTTCTCAAAGGAAGGCAGGGAGAAGAGTAAAGGCCGAGGCAAACCGTAAAGTTAAACCCGAGGAAGACCTTTTACTGTCTGTTGATGAAACTAAAAAGGCAGATGTGAAGTCTAGTCAAATTAGAGTGTATGTGTACTTTTTTATACATGTTACTGTGTTGTTATTTTATAATAGGGTGTTATCATTTTGTTTATTTGACTTCATTGTGTTATTGTTTTATTTACTACTTGCTCTTAAGAGACTATGCTTTGTCTTTGGTTACATGCCAAGTGATTTTACTAAACGTTGTCGCCCTTCGTCTCTTACTGCTGTTATATCTGCTCTTTCGGAGGAAAAAAAGGATGCTTTGAGACAAATTGGCTTTGGTGGGTTGCTCCATCTGAAGCTGACTTCAGTTCCAATGACCATGTTCAGTCAACTTCTGTTTGCTTTTAGAAGCGAGGAATACTTTGAAGTTTCGGAGACAGAAAAGTTCAGATTGACTGAGGATGACATTTGTGATGTGTTTGGGTTACCTAATGGTGGCCATGATTTGGAGCTGTTAGTTACAGGTCTCGCCAGTTCTTCATCGTCCGATGGAGAATCATTGAAGAGTTTATGGCGTGAAAGGTATAACATTATCAGCAGCAAAGATCCAATACCACTTTATGCTGTTAAGACTAAACTTCTCAGCAATGGATTGACCGACGAAGAGTTTAAGCAGACATTTGTTCTATTTGCTATGTCGTCTTTTCTTGCTCCTGCAAGCGGTGCTGTCGTTGATTTACGACTTTTATCTGCCGTGGAAGATGTGTCAAGGATACACCAGTTGAACTGGTGTAAGTATGTTCTTGAAGAGTTGGTGATTGGTGTACGCGAAGCGGTGCGTGGAGCCGAGTATGTTCGGGGCTGTATAGTGCTTCTTGCTATTGTCTATTTCCACCGGTATATCAAGAGGGGTACTAAGCTCAGTAATGAGCTGCCACTCATTCAACACTGGAATGATCAGAAGTTTGGGGATAGGTTGAAGCGTGAGGAAGCTGCTGGCGGATTGGGCCATTCAGATCGCTCAGAAGTTGTTTTCCCTATTTCAAGGAAACATTCCAACAAGTCTGGTGAGGCATCATCTTTACCCAATACTGCTGTTGGGAATGTTCGTCATATTGTTGTGGATTTACCTGCTGATATCCGCACTGACGAGGAAGTGCATTCATCATCCATAGATGTAAGTTTCTTTTAGTGCTTTTCATTTCTGTGTTATTGTAATTCTATAGTATAATCTACTGTTACTGTAGTGTTACTCTGATTTTATTTTCTTCTTAGTTTTACTGTAGTCTTCTTATTGTGTTACTGTGGTATTACTGTGGTGTTATTGTTAAACATTTGGTTTGCTATTATTGTATTTTTCTTTTGTTAATGTAGTGTTACTCTGGTAGGATGTTCACGAACTTCTGTTGCTGAATGAGAGAGACTCTGAGCTTTTCTGCAAGCGTTATATGGACAGGATGAACCTAATCAAGTTGAAGATGCAGGCCAGGTCTGAACAGTCTAGTTTAAAGGACTCTAGTCAAGTATCCCCATCAGCTGGTAGTCAAGAGCCGGGAACTGCTGATGGTGTAGGCACCGAACAGCTTGTTGCTACACCGTCTTTCTTCACGAGTCAAGTCATCAAGAAGGTTGATGAGTATGTTAACGAGATATTGACAATGCGTGAGAGCCGGGTAATTCGTCCAGTTGTTCCAATAAAAGCAAAAGATGTCATTATCGAAGCACCATCCTTTGATCTTTTTTCTCAATTCTACGAGGACTGTGTAAAGCTGTCAGATGTAGAGAAGGATAGTGTCGAAAAGGATAAAGCTCCAAAGTCCCCTCTTATTGAAGACTATGTAAAGGAGCACACCATCGAAGAGTCACCGATTTCTCTAGAAGACATTTTGAGTAATGTTTTCTCTGATGTGGAAGCACATGAGAAAGAGGTGTATGACGAAGGTGTGCATGTGGAAGATGGGAAGGAGGACACAAATGCTGGTGGGAAAGTGGATGGGAAAGAGGTAGAGAAAGATAATATAATAGTAGAGGATTATCTGGTTGATGTGGGAGGTGGGAATGATGATTTCTTTGATGTTGGGGCTGAGAAGGTTAAGGATGACAAGGAGACAAAAACGCTGAAGACGCAGGAACAGGATCCTGATGATCTATTTGTTACTGCAGAAGACGCCGAAGCGGTGATGGCTGAAAGTGCTGATTTGCTGATAAATGCAGCAACTAGGGGAGATGTGGTGTTGGAGGATAATACAGATTTCCGTAGCAGTTATTTGCTGCACTCAGATTCAGACGAGGGGCTGATGTCTGTTGTGCCGAAAACATTTGGGTGCAGTATTGACTGCGGGGAAGTGGATGAACAGATGGTTGTGCTTTCTAAGACTATGATATCAGCAAAGCATGTTTTCAATCCCATGCGAAGTCTTAGGAAACAAGCTGCAGATTACTGTTTCTTAGATGATTGTGATATTCCACTATCGTAAGACAACCTTTCTCTTCTTGTTTTTCAGCCAAATAAACAAGTTACATGTTTTATTGTTGTGGTGTTATTGTGGTGTTACTGTGGTGTTATTGTTGTGTTATTCTTGTGTTATTGTTTATTGTTCTGTTATTGTGGTGTTATTGTTTATTGTGGTGTTATTGTGGTGTTATTGTGGTGTTACTGTGGTGTTATTGTGGTGTTATTGTGGTATTACTGTGGTGTTATTGTGGTGTTACTGTGGTGTTATTCTTGTGTTATTCTTGTGTTATTGTTTATTGTTCTGTTATTGTGGTGTTATTGTTGTGTTATTGTGGTGTTGTTTATTGTTCTGTTATTGTGGTGTTATTGTGGTGTTGTTTATTGTTCTGTTACTGTGGTGTTATTGTGGTGTTATTGTGGTGTTATTGTGGTGTTGTTTATTGTTCTGTTACTGTGGTGTTATTGTGGTGTTACTGTGGTGTTACTGTGGTGTTACTGTGGTGTTATTCTTGTGTTATTCTTGTGTTATTGTTTATTGTTCTGTTACTGTGGTGTTATTGTGGTGTTATTGTGGTGTTGTTTATTGTTCTGTTACTGTGGTGTTATTGTGGTGTTATTGTTGTGTTATTCTTTTCTATATTTTCCTCATCCAATTTTTTTTTCCTTGTCAAGCGACAACATTGTTCTTTGGGGCACTAGCAATTACCTAACCAAAGAGGATATGGAAACAATGATTCCAGACAAAATGATAATGGTTGGCGTAATTGAATGGTGGTCGTTGTTTCTAAATGATACGTGTATCTCAGTAGATCTGAGCAGACTTTTCTTTGGCCTGACTCAAATGGTTAGTTTTTGTATATAGATTGTGGATAGTTCATTTATTTTCATTTTGTACATCAACTCAAGTTTTTGTTTCACTTTTATTGTAGCAACCATTGGTTCGAATCTGTAGTCCCACCAAGGATGAGAAGACTCCTAAAAGTGTATTGGTGGATGAAGTTAAGTCCGCATTTCTTAGTTGTATAAGGAACAACAAGAAACAATGTGATCTTAATTCTGATCTGGTATGTTTCTCGATTTTTTATTTGTTCTTCGTTTTGGACAGTTGAATTTTTAAGTAATTCTATGATCTAGATCATTTAGTAGAAACATGGATGTTATGGTTGTGTTATTGTGGTGTTATTCCTTTGTTATTGCGGTGTTATTATGTTGTTAATGTGTTGTTACTGTGGGTATCACTGCAGGTGTTATTCTGTTGTTATTGTGGTGTTATTATTTTTACACTGCTATTTCTGTTTTTTTTTTGACAGTTCTCTAATTATTTTAATTTTAAAATATTTCTCAGATTTTTATCCCACTTCACCTGGGTGACCACTTTAGCTGTTTGTGTATCAACTTTACCAAGCGTAAGGTTGAATATCTTGATAATGTATACAAAAAGCTTTTGTTTTATGGGAAGGATTCTGAGATTGGCCTGTATTGCCATACTGTTGTAAGTGATTTACTATATTTTATTTTGAAAAAAGATAAATAATACAAGTAGTGATATTGTTGCTTATGAATGGTTGTTTTTGGTTTGTTTTGTAGTTAAACATAATGTCTGATTTTCTTGTTGAAAATGGAGTTCCCCGAGGGGCTGAGGTAAAAGATTATGAGATTGTGAACATCCCTTTTAGCTGGCAAACCAGTGATCATGTCAGCTTGGATTGTGGTGTATATATGATGTTGCACATGCTCTTTTATCGAGGGAATCTTTTTGAGTGCAACTTGGGCAACTCTGATTCTAGAGACCTTTATCGAGCTGAGATCACTGCCTTGTTAACGTTGTCTGATTTGAACGAGGGCCGGGATGACTTCATAAACACTCTGTCCCAGCTGGGCAACAAAAAAGAGGCAATGCTGAACAATCTTGTGGAGAAACGCCTTATTGAGCTTGAAGAATGTAGGCCGTCTCAAAAGGGGATAAAACGTAAGTCCATTGCCTGGAAGAAAACTTCTTGTAAGAAGTTGAAAAATTCGCAGTCTCCATCTGTCTCTGGTGCCAAGTCTACTGTCACCAGCACCGTTGAAGCATCCGCTTCTGTTAGTACACCTCCAGCCGGGCCTGTTAGCATTAAGGGCGACACCCCTAAGAGCTTAAAGTCGGTTTTGGGTAGCCGCAAAAGGGGGATGGCAGATGATGGGCTTGGTTGCTCCCTTGATTGCGGGGGAGAAGATAATCAGATACTTCTAGTATCGGTCTTCATGAGGAAAAACCAAAAATTGCTCTCTAAGATGCTCAAGTTGCGGAAGCAAGTGGTGGACCTGTGTTTCCTGGATGATTTTGGTTTGTCACTAACGTACGTTTTCTTTTTGTTTTCTCTGTTTTCTTTTCCAAAAATAACGTAGTGTTGTTGTACTGTTACTGTAGTGTTATTGTGGTGTTACTGTAGTGTTATTGTGGTGTTATTGTAGTGTTATTGTAGTGTTGTTGTACTGTTACTGTGGTGTTATTGTGGTGTTATTGTACTGTTTTTGTCTAGTGTTTAATCTGTTTTTTTCTTGTAGTGTTATTCTATTGTTATTATAGTGTTATTTTAGTGTTCTTATTATATTTTATTCCCCATTTTCAGAGAGATTTTTGTGGCATACAACGAAGGTGAAAGCTTGTTTTTGGACAGGAATGATCTTCTGTCAATACTTCCAGGCCCTTTAATGTCAACAAGAGTAGTGGAGTGCTGGTCAACTCTTTTGAATTCGCTGGAGTTTGAACAAAGATCAGAACCGAGCACGATGTTCTTTGGACTTCGTCATATGGTTAGCGTTTTGTGTTTTGTTAATCCATTTATTGAGTAGCTATTTATTCGTCATTATTTGGTGATAATTTTACAATTATGATTTTCGTTATGCTTTGCAGCAGGACATGCTTTATTCTTTGTTAGATAACTATTACGGCTCAAGCATTAATGAGGAAGCTACTAATAGGCTGTTCCAATCTTGGGATACTTTTATAAATTGCTGCTATGGAAAATGTCATCTGAACTCCGATCTTATCTTCTTGCCTATTTTTCTCAATGATCATTACGCATGTGTGTGCATAAATTTCATCAACCAGTCCACAGATTTATTGGACAACATCCTTTACAAAGAAGACGAATATCCGGATATGTTCAAGTTGGCAGAGATTTTGGTCAGTGCTTTATAATTTTTACTGTTTCTTTTTGGTATTTTTTGTATGCTTATTATATTATGACCTTATCATTTTCTTATATCCTCTTATGTTCAGCGCGACCACATGCGTCTTTATTTAAAGATGAAAAACATCATCAAGGAATCAGACTGTTCAGATTTTGAAGTCCGTGATGTCAAGTTCGATTGGAAAAAGAAGGAGCCTATCAACGACGAGTCCGGGTGTTTCATGCTCTATACCATGGCTCAATATGAAGGAACTGAATTCAAGTCGGACCTTGGGGTGAAGGTCTCTCGTAGAAGCTACTGTGCTGAAATAGCTGCTTCTCTAATGTTGGCGGATATGAATCAGTACAGGAATTTTGTCCTGGAAAATGTAAAAAAGCAGGAGCTAAGGAAACCTCATATTTTGAGTGTTGTTTCTAATGCAAGGAGGTACAAAGTGAACATTGCTCCAACAAATCAAGATGCAATTTCTGCAGATGAAGCTGTACCGTTGAAGGTTGTGTATAAAGTAGATTAAGTATCTTTTGTAACTGAACTAGTAGTTTTAGGATTTTATTTCACTGTTGATTATTGTTGTTTATACCTATTGTAGTAAGTATTATTGTAGTATCTACAAAAAAGATTGTTAATGCAGTTTTCTAAATTCTTAAGTTCCTCAACTGTTGCGTTTTTCTGGTGTTTTGAACAGTTTATCAACTGTTACTGTGGTGTTATTGTTCTGTTACTGTAGTGTTACTGTGTTGTTATTGTAGTTTTATTCTTGTGTTATTTTTTATTGTTACTGTGGTGTTACTGTGGTGTTATTGTATTGTTAATATACGGTTATTCTCTTGAGTAACTGTTATTGTGCTGTTATTGTGTTGTTACTGTGGTGTTATTGTGATGTTATTCTTGTGTTATTGTTTATTGTTCTGTTACTGTGGTGTTATTCTTGTGTTATTGTTTTGTTATTGTTACTGTGGTGTTATTGTTCTGTTACTGTAGTGTTACTGTGGTGTGACTGTGGTGTTATTGTAGTGTTATTGTAGTGTTATTGTAGTGTTATTGTAGTGTTACTGTGGTGTTATTGTAGTGTTACTGTGGTGTTATTGTAGTGTTATTCTTGTGTTATTGTTTATTGTTTTGTTATTGTTACTGTGGTGTTATTGTATTGTTAATATACGGTTATTCTTGTGTTATTGTTTATTGTTTTGTTGTTACTGTGGTGTTACTGTGGTGTTATTGTGGTGTTACTGTCGTGTTATTGTGTTGTTACTGTGGTGTTATTGTGGTGTTACTGTCGTGTTATTGTGTTGTTACTGTGGTGTTATTGTGGTGTTATTGTGGTGTTATTGTGGTGTTATCGTTGGGTTATTGTTGTGTTACTGTTATTCAGTTGTAACATTATGAAATGAAAATACACTAAATTTAAGTGCATGAACACATTAGTAGACTAACTTAAAACGTTAATAGAATCATTCCTTGATAAAGTTAACACATTAGTTTGAAAGAACAAATACTAAAAAACAGAACGCTAAAACACATTAGTAATTCTTCATTCCCTTCTCGGTCGCTTGTTCTGTGGGCCTTGCACACTGCTCTCACCCTCCAGGAAGTCATCCCTAAGGTTTTTTTTTGTATGTGTGCATTAGTTCCATGGCTTCATGAACTGCCGACCAATTGTCAGGAATTGAAGTATTGACACGAGTATATGACTTCTTTAGAGCCTTGACACCAGCAACAAATTGACCATCCATGTCTGCTTCCGTGTACTGTTTTTCCTCCAACTGCCTACGCATACTATCTTTCTTCGCCTTAAGAAACTTTATTTGTGCCTTGAGACTGTCCAGTTCTTTTTGCATGTACTCTTCACGTGCCTCAGCCGCCTCAACATTGGTTAGGGCTTCCAGTATTTCTATCGAAAGCGATTCTATCTTCTTATTTGCTTTATCCAGTGCTTCCTCTAATGGAGATATTTGGTTATTGTCTGTTATGGAACTCATTCTGAACAATGGAAAACATTATCCTTTACGCCTTGAGAACAGATATCAAAGTATTAAAAAATTGGATAACATAAAAAATAAAATAAAAATAGATAGGAGATTACCTTATGCAGAGGAATGTAAAGTACCGGTATTTTGGTCTTCTGTTTTTTTTTTTCGTTTGGAGAATGACTGAATAAATTTGATTGTTGATACAGGTATTTATAAGCAATTAGAGAAACTTGCAGTAGTTATTAGAGAATGTCATCAGTTATTTTTTCTAGATAGGAATTAGAGAAGTTTGCAATCAATTACTTAACTGGTATTTATTTTTTGAAATTTAAAAAATTAAATATTTTTAATCAATAAACCTTCTAGTTTTAGCAGTTAATTGCAGCAGTTAATAGAGAATGTCAGCAGTTAATTGCCTTTTAGTTTTAATTTTCTGTTACCTAAGTGTTACTCGAATGTTATTATGGTGTTATTGTGGTGTTATTGTATTGTTACTGCAGTGTTATTGTGTTGTTACTGCAGTGTTACTGCTGTTGTTATTGTAATGTTATTCTAATATATTATTAAGCTTGAAATATAAAATAGAGTTTCCACTCGTTTCATGCAATGGTAATGTTTAATGTATCTTGACAATATTATTAAATCCATATATAATGAAAAAATTTAAAAATACTTCAGGTTATCTCTTCATGCATTATATTATTCCATGTGTTTTTCCTTGCTCACTTCATGCATCAGATGATTCCTCCTGTAATTTTTAACAGCAAGTAGCATTTTATCATGTGTGTATGAATGTTATCATGTGTGTTACTGTGTTAGTCATTGTAGTTGTGCACAAACCACAAACAAAGAAAACAAAAGAGAAGATTGATACCTCTTCGTCGTCTGTTTCACGTTCATCATCGTCAGAGGGCAGATCCTCTACAAAGGGAAGGTTACAAGTTCTGCTGTTGTGGTTTACCCACCTTTTACAGTTACCACACCTTCTCTTCCTCTTTTCTGTTTTCCTTACAGCCTTCTCTTTTGACGACATTTGTCTTTTCCCACTTCCCTTGTTCTTTGCCTTATGTGGCGGTAGTATGTCGATTTCCTGTGGAGCTTTGCAGCCGAGGAGATCCTCAATTTCCTTGTTTTTTGATTTTTTCTCTACTGCCCCTACCACTGTCTCCCCGAACTGTTTCAGCAATTTAGAAAATTCCTTCATATTCTTTAGCTCACCACTGTCAAGCAGCCCAACCGTTTTATAAATTTCTGACCAAACATTTGACATTTCGATTTTCCTGACGTCAACCTCATCAAAGTCCTCAATGACTTTTCCATTTTCATCATAGACAATAGGTCTGTACGATGTTTTGGTCCATCGTGTGAGAATATAAGGTTCAGGTATCTGGTATACCTTCCTACCTTTCCACACCCAAATTACATGCCTACAAACGAAACCCCTCCTCTCAAACAACTTACAATCACATTTTGCTTCGTTATTTGCTGCATTATATTCTACCAGGAAACTTCTATTTTTCAACCCATCATCCACCAGATGTGATTCAACCTCATCTTTAACAGTCAAACCTCCATTTCCCATACTACAAATAGAGTGTTTCACCTCCTTCTGAAACTCAGTAAAAATAGCATGGGTGTAAATTAGAGATGCATGCTCCTCTAATCTCAATGGGCTGATTTTTTCGACCATACTATGTTCATTTTCAGCATCTAACTTCTTCTGATTGTACCTTTGTTATTCCATTGCAGAATTGAACCTCATCCAAAATTCCACTAGTGTTCCAAAATGGTTTTCAAATCTCTTGAAATAGCTGTTTTCGCTTTCAGACCTCTGTGTAGTCCTCAGCAAACAACCAAGCGGCAAGTCCCGAAAGTAGGCAGGTATCCACTTGTCTCTCATTGAAAACATGGCCGACAGCCAACTGTTCTCTTCAAGGGCATGATCACAAATAACACTTCTCCAGTTTTCCTCAAATTCATTGGGCTCTAGATCAATGTCCCAAACAACTGCATTTATCTTGGTCAGAAAATCAGTCTCACTGCACAGTGTCTTCCCTGCTTTTTCAGCCATTTTTTGCATAATGTGCCACATGCAATATTTTTGCCTAGCACTCTTAAATACAAGGGGAAATGCTTTTTTGATGCCAGGGCACTGATCAGTGATGATACATTGAGGTTCCTTCCCCTCCATTGCATCTAAAAACTTGTTGAAAATCCATTTGAACGATATGTCATCCTCATGTTCCAGTAAACCAGCTCCAAAAGTTATTGATTTTTTGTGGTTGTCTACCCCCGTGAAGGGAGTGAAGACCATAAAGTACCTGTTGGTCGCGTATGTTGGGTCAAAGGATATTGTGTCACCATGCAATCGGTAGTTGTTTCGAGCTTCTTTGTCTGCCCAAAAAACCTTCGTTAAGCACTTGGTTTCATCCACATCATAAGCAAAGTGGAAGCCCTTTGTTTCAGCAAGGTGCTTGAAGTTATCAATGAACATGGTAGCAACATTACTTCCGATGTAACACTTTACATCCTTCTTGAAATTCTTAAAGTCTATCAAAGACGCTCCGATGTTTTGATAGCCATTTGAATTCTCCTTCACCATTCTGTAAGTTGTTGTTGCTCCTATGTTCAGCTTCGAATGATCAATAATCAATTTTTTATGGTAGGCATTGAGTTCCCTCGACAGCTTTTGGAATTCTCTATTTCTAATAGAGTAGAGCGCATGGTTGTGAACCTCTACAAATTGGTCGACAATATGTGTAGGTTTCTCTCCTGGCTTGTCAGCTGGAGGTGGAATGGTTCTCAATCTCATCTTGGCAGGACAGTGACACCTTAACAGTTTGTGCTTCTTTGGCTGTCTAGTCTTTGGCATTTTTTGTTCTGTTGTACTCGAACTACCAACTTCATAATTTGCTGATTGTAGACGGAGTCTCCTTTTCATATCCCTTTCTCCTTGCTTGTTGCACACTATTAGTTTTAGGAGAACACCGCCCTTTGCGGTCCCATTTGTGTGTTTTCTCACATCAAAGCCACACGCCAAGGCATATATTTTATAGAACTCCAGCCCCTTGTCCACTGTTGAAAAGGACATGCCAAGCTTAGGCGTAAACTCCGCTTCAACAGTTCGTATCCATCGTTCACTACCTCCTGGTGTGCTACTGTATTGAAGCGAAGGAATAAACTCATCTTCCCCTTGTGTACAAGTTGGGGTGGAAGACATATTGCCATTTGATGATTCACCAGATGTTGGAATTGTATTTTCCGCAACAGAGACAGTAGAAATATCCAGAACAGATACAGTAGAGATATCTGCCACAATAACATAACAATAACATAATAACATCACAATAACATCACAATAACATCACAATAACATCACAATAACATTAGTATAAAAACATAACAATAACATCACAATAGTATAAAAACATAACAATAACATCACAATAACATTAGTATAAAAACATAACAATAACATCACAATAACATTAGTATAAAAACATAACAATAACATCACAATAACATTAGTATAAAAACATAACAATAACAATAACAATAGCATAACAATAAGCAATAAGAACAAAACAATAACAAAACAATAACATAACAATAACAACATAACAATAATATAACTGTACGACGATTCATGTATGACGAGATCAATAGAAATTACATAGCAACTAACGTAATAATAACCTTAACGTGATTCATATATAACAATAACACAGCAATAACAGTAAGAGAATTCATGCATTACATAACAATAACAGTAGCACTAGCATAACGATTATATAATAACAATTACTTGATTTTTTTTCTCTTAATAACTGTAACAACAACAATAACAATAACTATAACTATAAAAATTGAATTACTGCGAAACAACTTTTAAATTGAAGAAATCGATCATTATCCTCAAGATAGATTATTACCTGTATCCATAGAAACAATCGCGTTGTTTACTTCGTTTTGCATGCTGTAATTCTGGATTTTTTGCTGGTTTGATTATCGACGATGATGCTTTGTGAGGTAGCTGAAACAGAGTTTTAGAGAGAGACTGGATTTTTTAGAGAGAGAAAAAAAATATAATGAATTCTTATTTCTCTTTCCGCCGTCAATTTTTTGTTTTTACGTTTTGTTTTCCTTTTGTTTTTGCGTTTTTCTTTTATATTTATTATTAGTATAGGTATAATCTAAGTATTGATCTAAGCCACTAGTTAAGTAGATCCAATGGCTGAAATTTTATTAGTACAAACTCACCATAAGAACCAAACTCACGAGATCCCGCCTCTATATATATATATATAAAAGAGGCTTTTTTCGAGGCACGTGAGTGGTTCCCCCTTTATAGGAACTCTTAAAATAAAAAATAAATTCATACATAACTTGGATATGGTTGAACTCTTAGATTTTATTATATTTTTTAAATTAATTATTTTCCTAATAATATTATCAACTTTTCAACTTTTTAGAAACTCTTTAAATAAAAATTAAATTCATAACTATTATTTGTCCCACATTGGAAAATAATGTAGATGTGCTAAAACTATTACATATAAATAGTAGAATTGTCCCACATTGGAAAAATAATAAAGTGGGTAATCCTATGATTATAAATATGAGTCATCCTTAAACATTATATATCAACCCAAAATTATAGAATCTCTTAAATATTGTCTTAGAGATCTCTTAAAAGTTTGTAGATGTGATGAATATACTATGTATAAATAGTAAAATTGTCCCACATCATAAAATTAACATAAGATGGGTGATCCTATGATTAAATATATGAATCATTCTTGGACCTTATATAACAAACTAAAATCTTTTAAGTCTCTTAAGTATTGTCTTAGAGATCTCTTAAAAGTTTGTACTCGCTCCATTCAAGTCCAAATACAACATTTTTTTTTTTTGACACTATTCATGAGTGAATAGATTGTTAACGATTCCTTGCAATATGTAAGATAAAATATGGTCATGTAGGATCTTGTTTGATTCGCCTTCATAAGTACAATAAGATTATCAAATTTTTATATTTTTTATAATGTTAAACTCGAGATATCTACGTTACAATTCGTGCATTGGCAAACGTGTAAAAGAGAAATGTTGTGTTTGGACTTGAATAGAGGGAGTATATTATTATCTTCACAATTGTTAAATTTACATCATTAAAAATTAATTTTAAAAGGTATTATTAAAAGAATTTAAGTATTGTAAAAAAAAATTATGAAGATAATATAATTAGATTCGTGGTGAAAAAAAACCCTTCAAAGTATTGAAATTCATATTATTTGGACATATTTGGTGTAATTTTTAGTATATTATATGTCCTACATTGAAAAATAATGTAGATGTGGTGAATATATTACCTATAAATAGTAGAATTGTCTCACATCAGAAAATTATCGATCATAAGGTGGGTGATCTTATGATTACAAATAGGAATTATATTTGGAATTAAAGTTTCAACCCAAAATCTTTTGAGACTCTTACATATTGTCTTACAAAGCTCTTAAAATTTGTATTATAATCTTCACTATAATGAAATTTACATCACTAAAAATTAATTTAGAAAAGTATCATAAATAATAATTTTGATGGTAAACTATTTAATTTGTATTTGTCCCACATTGAAAAAAATAATGTAGGTATGGTGACTTGTGAATATATACTACGTATAAATATTAAAATTTGTCCCACATTAAAAAATTATCATAAGGTGGAGGGATCATAAATATGATCATCGCACGAGCTTTTAAACTATTTTTTTTATATTTTTATGTTAATAAATGACTTTAAAAATTTAATAAATGTCATTTAAAATATTTTTTTATTATTCTAATATTAATTAACAGTTTAGTAACAGTTAAGAAATCAATATATATATATATATATATATAGAAATAGGATCAGGTAAGTCCACCTTTCTTAGGTGAGTCCCTAAGTCCTATTATGAACCATTAGATCAAACAAATGAATGGTCAAGATTAAAACAAAAAAAGAAGGGCTAATATATAAGCATTCCAACACCCACCCAAACCCTAATCACTCATTCAAAACATAACCACCTTTTCTCTCACTTCTCTCTCTTCCTCTCATCATCTCTCTACCATTTCAGATTTTAATCTAATCTCCCTCCTCAACCAACCCCCCTCCCTCCACCGTGCACTTCTCCCTCCACCGTGCACTCCCTCCTCCACCGTGCCTCGGCCGCCTCCTGCCTCCTCCCCCTCAGCCGCCTCCTGCCTCCTCCCCCTCAGCCGCCTCCTGCCTCCTCCCCCTCAACCGCCTCCTGCCTCGCCGTCGTCGCACGCCACCAGACACCGCCTCCCCACGCACCACCGGCCTTCACCATCGTCCTCCTCCTTCTCCTGCACCGCCAACACCTAACCTTCCACGCCGTCACTCTTGCCGCCGTCACTGCTGCCACCCTCACCTTTCATTTGTTTTTTTTTGTTTTTTTTTTTAAATTTGTGTCGTGGTGTTATTGAAGTTTTTGTCCTTTTTTTTCTAGATTTGTTTCGTGGTGGTGCATGACTTGTCGTGTTGTGGTGCTCCGGCGTGGTTGTTGTGTTGGTGGTGTTTGGACTCTAAAAATTACATTATATTTGAATAAAGTTACACTAAAAAGGAACAAAAGTTACATAAACTTAGACTAAAGTTACATCAATAAAGGTCTAAAATAACATAAAGGTTGGAATATTATCCTACAAATAGGAATAAAATTGTATAGAATTTGACCAAAGTTACATAAAATTGTACTAAAGTTTCTTAAAATTGTACTAAAGTTACATTAAATTTGACTGAAGTTTAATAAAATCTGGTTAAAGTTACATAAAATTAATATGACCTTAAAAAAAATAAAGTTACACTCGTTAAAAAATGAAGTTACACTCGTAAAGAACTAAAGTTACATGTACTATTCATTTAAATTATTAAATTTGATTAAAGTTACATAAATTTGAAATCAATATGACTTTAAAAAAAAAAAGTTACACTCGTTAAAAAATGAAGTTACACTCGTAAAGAACTAAAGTTACATATACTATTCATTTAAATTATTAACTTCAAATTAGTTTATAAACTGAACTATATTAGTAGTGTAACTTCATTAGTTTTACAAATGAAACTTTAGTCATCTAAAATAATATGATTAACTTGAGTCATAATTTATGTAACTTATGTCAAAATTTATGTAACTTTAATATAATGTTATTGTAACTTTAGTATAGTTTTAAATATATTAATTTGGATTTATATTATGTAAATTTAGTCAAATAATATGTAACTTTGGTGAATTTTTATGTAACTTTAGGGATTTAAGGGTGTAACTTTAGTTTTATAGTATGTAACTTTAGTCCAAAGTGGCGTCACCACCAACAATAACAACACCACCAACAGCCACCCACAACCACCACCACCACACCACCAACAACCACTCCCCAACCTAAAAAATACAAATATAAAAGAAAAAAAAACAAATTTGAACTCCCTCCTCTCTAACCCAACACCACCAAAAACCACTCCACCATCGGAATAATAAAACCCAAATAAACAAATCTAAAAATAAAATAAAAGAGGAAGTGGTGTAGGGAGGCCGCGTCGGAGGAGGGCCGGCGAGTGGAGGCCGGCAGGACGCCGGAGAGGCGGCGTGAAGGAGGAGGGAGGAGGAGCAGCGCGGGAGGAGGAGGAAGGCCGTGAGAGGTGGAGGAGGGCCGTGAGAAGGCCGGAGGAGGGGGATAAGGCCGTAGGCGTGGCGGAGGAGGGAGGGTGAGGAGGCCGACGGTGGGAGGGAGGTGAACGTGGAGGAGGGAGGCCGACAGAGAGAGGGAGGTTGAGGGATGTGGTGGTAGGGGTGAGCTTGGTGGTGGTGGGTTTAAATCTGAAATTTTAGAGAGATGAGAGGAAGAGAGAGAAGTGAGAGAAAAAGTGGGTAGGTTTTGTTAAAATGATTAGGGTTTGGTTGTGTTTTGGATGGTTTTATATCATCCCTTATTTTTTTGTTTTAATCTTGACCCTTGATTTGTTAAATCTAATGGTTTAGATGAGGACTTAGGGACTCATCTAAATTAAGGGACTTACCTGAACCTGACTCTATATATATATATATATATATATAGAGGCCGAATCAAGTGAGGCCGTTAATTATGGCGAGGTGGCCTGCCTCACAAAACTTCATTGGGCTGATTTTCAGTTGTTCATTGGATTGAAAATTTGAGGT